>MCJB01052878.1:0-11241 GCA_002018475.1 Nicotiana obtusifolia | reverse complement strand
TCCCCCCCCCCCCCAACCCTATATAAAGGGGCAATGCAATTGTAAAAGGTATCTCACGATTCAATTATCAAAATATAGAAAAGAAGTCTGCTCTATTATTTCTTTATTCGTCTGATTCATATTTGTTTATCTCGAAGAAATCAATCAAGACCAAGACTATTCAAGGCTTGTGGTTTGTATTTTTTTCAATTTGTTTACTGATTTTAATCTCTGTTTTATTCTTCATTGTTTGTATCAAACCAAATCACGTGTCCTTAAATCCACGTACAAATTTAATTGTTATCTGAAGCCAAGGGTAAACACGATGAATGAAAAGTGATTTTCCTTTCTAAATTTTCTGTGTTCCCCTACATCCTTCCTTTTGAATATCTTTCCTCTACATTTTGGTTTTCCGTTACTGGTATTTTACATTTCATGCATTTATGAAATTGACCACTGTTTCTTTTCAGATAGTCAATGACTTTTATAAAAAATATAATTATACCTGGTAATCTTCTTTGACGTAAAGCAACACACCACTGTTGCTTGGTGAATTCTGCAACAATAGCATCTAGAGGGCCCAAATATTTTGAACCTACATAAATATCATCAGTAGGTAATCTGTAAGCTAACATTCTTACATAAAAAGGGAAACTTTTAAAGGGAGTTTAGGATGCCAGCTTTTCATAGCTGTGAGAGTAACTGATTTGAACTTCCTTAAAGTTCTCCTAGCAGATTTACAAGAGAATTTTCCACTTTGATTTGGAGTCCAAACCGGAAAGACCTCTTGTCCTTTAGAAATTTGTATGCTGGTTATGTAGTATTCTATTAATGAAATTCTGCATACACTACAGATTGAATAGAACATGCTCTTATAAAATATCTCAAACATGATACAACCAGCACTTATACAACATTATTAGAATTTAGAAATACAACATAACTATAGCTAAACCGAAAATTGTGTTGGCGAGCTTGCAGTTTATGATTTAAGTTCTCATAAATGGACAAACGGAGTTATACTTTCATTTTCTTTCCTATAAAACATATCCTACACAATGTCATAGGAATTTTCAGTCCTTACTTTGAGCAAGTGAGCACTGTTTACCCTTGATTACGAGTAACAATTAAATTTATATGTGGTTTTAAGGATATGTGACCTGATTTAATACAATTAAAGAATAAACAGAAATAGAGATTAAATTAGTGAATAAGGAAAAAGCAAACCGCCAATATTGAGTAATCTTCCTGTGTTAGAAGCCTTTTGGAATAAAATATGAAGCAGATAAACGAGTAAAGTAGATTATAACTTTTGTATGTTGATTGTATACCCTGTCCCCCTTACAGATGGGGCTGACTGTTTATATAGGGAGGTGAAGAATTCTATATAAGGTAAAAATCTCATTTACAAGGTAAGATATCCCTAGAATTAATGGATTCAACGTCTTTATTGATCTGAGCTGCGATTTCCACCGAGATGTTTGTATATCACAAGATTTTCGGTCCTTTAGTTACGCAAATATGATATCTTTACCATGGGATGTTTTACCCTGATCGGCCTCGACGATCTCACCTCGAGCGCCTTGGCTTCGAGCTTCGTTCTGATGACATCTGGTCTCGGCTTCTTATACTTGATATTCCGGTCTCGACCTCTCTTCTCGATGTTCAGGTCTCGACCTCCCGGTTGGCGACTTCAATCGACGCTGGTCCTCAAATCCCAAAACTGGTATTTCCTATGCCAGCGATTGGGTTCGACCCCATATAGATAGTCCCCTCGTTTTTTGGAGAGTAATGACAAGAAACGATATGAGCCGTCGCTTTTAAGATTAGGTTAAGTGGAGACACACTTATGGTGAGCGACACGAAATTCAGAGCGTCAAATCAGATAATACAAAATGTCTTGTTGATAAATGACGGCAACATGATGACGCACATGGCCAGTGTCAAAAAGGTCTTTTCATGTACTAACTGGCAACAAACTCTGCAATTCCTGCAAGCACTAATTAATGCTTTCTCATTTTGGGTTTCATACTGCCGCTTCTGAAAAGTATAAATAGCCCTCTCATTCTTCAGTTTTCAAGTTTACGTTGTTTGAGCACCATATTGTCCAAGTTCTCTAAGCTCTGCTCTTCAAGTGACCTCTCTTTCTACGCTTGCATCTACTTGTTTTTCATCTCTTTAATCCAATGGCAAAGACATCTAAGTCTGTTCCTCAGAAGCAACAGCCCTCTTCCTCTCATCCCACTGAAGAGGTCGAGGCTGTCGTTGCTGAGGAAACTTCGACAGAGCCTCCTCTAAAAGCGTTCATATCGGTCGGATGCTCAATCGGCTCAAATTTTAAGGTGGAGAATGCTTCCTCAGTACCCGGTCGGGGTGAACCGGTCGTTAGATATATTAGTTCAATCACGAGCAAAACCATTGATAGTGAAAGTAGAATGTAACTTGGTTGGTAAAGATAAGGTAGTCCCCTCACCGGACGAGTCGATTACCACCCACGTGGAGGGATATTTGAGTGTTTACACTTATCCCTTCACGTTGGGACCTTTAGACCCCATAATTGTCGCCTTTTGCAAAAGGTACAATGTTACGTTGGGTCAGATTCACCCCTCCGTTTGGCGAATAATTCATCTCTTCCGTTTTTTCGTGAGCAAGGTCGATGGGCATCCTTTCACCATCAATCATCAGCTGCGATTATATAGTCCCCAAGTCTTCCGAGGGGGACTAATAAAACTTGCTCGCCGTGCAAACAAAGCTCCATTTTCGAGCATTGATGAGGACAAAGATCGGGGCCGGATGAGCCGATTGTTTGAATAAGGACGTCGGACCTAATCCCCGCAGAAGACATGTCGTTCCCTGAAAAGTTGAACATGAACCGTAAGAATCATTTTCCTCTCCTAATTCGTTTGTTGTTTTTCCTTAGTTATCTCACTAATATGTTTTGTAAGATGTAGCTATTTCTCAAATGCCGTCTGCGATTCAGCATTTGGAAGAGTGGGTCTGGAAGGTGGTAGCTCAAAGGACCTACTCAGAGGGGGCCTGGAGTGAGATATCGAAAGGCCTATGGGAGGCCAAAAATCATGGTGAGACCGATAACACTTATATTTTATGCTTTGTGCGATCGGTGCTGCTACTAATTCACTTCCTCTTTCCTTTGCAGGTCTATCGAAGGACGCTGAATTGAGGCCAACGTCCCCCCGGTAGAGAGGTTCCCCACCCTCCCCCTATCTCGGAGCAGGAAGGAGAGAAAAAGAGAAAAGAAGCCCCCGGTTCTTCTGAGCTCAAGAGAAAAAGAGTTAAGAAGAAGAGCATAGCTCGTAAGCCCAGGATTGCCGACTTGGCTATCCGGTTGAGTGATGATTCCGAGGAAGATAGGGGCCTCGAGAATTCAAGCAACGAGCCATCTCGGGCAGTCCCCAAGCCGAGGACCGATGAAGCTCGTATTCATCAAGTAGAGGACCCCGATGCAGGGGCGAGAACCGGGGCTTCCGCCGATGCAAGGGAGACAGCACAGGGAACCTCGGGTCCCCTGGAAGCAATGACTCCTCTTCTTTCTCGGAGGCAACCTTCAATGAAGCCCGAGCTGCAAGGGCACATTCGCGGAGTAAAGACCATGTACCGGAAGGACCCTTTGAAGACTTTTTCGACGGTGTGCCATCGGCTAACACCTTTGGGCTCGAAGTGCCGAGGAAGAGTCCCTCCGCCGAGACGAGCAGGGCATCTTTCGGTCCCAAATTGGCAGATAGATTTCCTACTCCGAGTTCCTACCCTAATCGAAAGAGGATAATAAAGTTTGCCATTCCTGAAGACGCTAGGGCTCTTGCCGCACCCGTGGGCATGGTTAGCTATTTTCGGTGTCTGGTGACCGAGGAAGATCAGGCTGCAATGGATGAGGTGGATGAGGCCTGCTTGTTCAATGAAGCTCAACAGGCATCAAATAAGGTAAAACTTCTCACATGTTTTGTTTGGTGTTTGTTATTTTTCAATCTGTACTGACTGTTTTATTTCCTTTCATTTTCGTAGTCTTCGGTGCTTCATCATGAGGCTTTTCTTCGACTAAGGGAAGAAAAGGCACGTCGTCAGCGACTCGAGGGGGAGGTGTCGGCCCTTTGTCTCAAGCTAGACCTTGTACGTAAGGAGAATGCCAAAACACTCGACCAAATAGGGTAGCATCTTGATCGACTGAATCAATACCGATCCGCCTTGCGTGAGGTCAAAACACAAAACGACTAATGGAGAGCTAAGACCGATATGCTGACCTCAGAAAAGGAAGCCCTCCAAGCTCGAGTGGTTTCTTTGGAAGAGAAAGTCTCGGAGGCACAAGAGAAAATCGGGACTCTAACTAAGAGCACCGATACACTTCAATCCGAAGTCGAGACGCTTACCTCGGATCGTGATATTTTGGTCAACAAGCTGCAGTCGGCAAAGTCCGAGGTTGCCACGTCCAAAGCTGATATCGATGATCTAATAGCTCAATACAGGGCCGATGCGGAGGCTGCCCAAGAGCAATCAAAGATTCTGGTCGAGTATGCCAAGTGCCAAACCCACCTTTCTGTTCTCGAAGAGTTACAAGCTCGAGGCTTCGATTTGTCCACCGAGGTTGATGATGCAGCAAAGATCGAAGTCGATGCTAGAAAGCGGGCCTTCCCAGAAGAAGAAGAAGAAGACTCCGAGAATTCTGATTGATGCCATCTGTTGCATAATGTCTTTTTAGGATTCTCACTTTCTTTAACATACTTTGCTTTTTATATATAAAAGATTTTCTTTTATCTCCTCTCTTGTTTGGTCTATTCTGACTCTCTAATAATTCAAATGGTAGAATTTTCCGCCCTTCAGGCTTAGTTAAGACTTAGCTTATTTCTCAGTAGCTTTTCCCCTTTCTCGGCCGAGGTTTGCCCTAATAGGTCTTGTTGATTCGACGTGACCTTGGCCCATTAAGAAATCGAAGTTTTGCCTTAACAGACTTCAATTCTCCTCGAATCTAACTTGATTCGGCCTTAGCCTTTCATAAATTGGGATTTGCCTCAGTAGGTCTTATTTCCCTTCGAGTTTCATTAACTCGATAAGGCCTTGGCCTTTTAAAAAATTGGGGTTTGCCTTCACCGGTATTACCCCTCTTCGAATTTTACTTGGTTCGGCCTTAACCTTTTATAAGTTGGGATTTGCCTTAATAGGTCTTACTTCCCTTCGATTTTTGTGTGAAGTTTTGAGCGATGTTAATTTCTGATCATGAATTAAAATTTGAAGGGGCCCTTGGGCTTAGAGACAAGATATTGATGCCGAAAAGCTTTTATTAGCATTCAGGTGTTTGTACAATTTGCTTGGGGGGTAGATCAGTCTACTCGGGCATGGTACATTCCACCGTTTGACCCTTACATTGATTCCTAACGATCTATGAGAAGTTCCTCCGAATTGAAGTGGCCAAACAATGAATCAAAGTAGATAAGCAATCTTCTAATATTCATGGTCGACCGAAGTTGTGCACCGAATATTATTGTCTTCGATGAGCGACCGATCTAAGTTAGCACGATTACTGGTTGCCTCACTAAAAACCTTGCCGTAAAACCCAATTTGGGACAAAACTGGTCAAAGAGAAAAAGAGTGCAACGCGTGCTTTCAGCCCTAATGTCCTGTGCTTCCTGGTTCAAGGTTGCCTCATTCAATACCTGCAGACGTTAGTAAAACAAGCAATTGAAAAAGTGAAATTTCATACCTCAACAATAGTATCGTTTTAGGTGACATATGTTCCAATTGTTTGGCAACTGTTTGCCCTCCATGGTTCCGAACTTATAAGATCCCTTTCCGGTGACCTTCAAGATGGTATAGGGTCCTTCCCAGTTCGGTCCCAACTTTCCTTCATTCGGATTTCGAGTATTGGGTGTGATTCTTCTGAGCACCAGGTCTCCAATGTTGAAGTGTCGAAGATGGGCTCTTCGATTATAATACCTTTTGAGCTTTTGTTTTTGGGCCGCCATTCGAACAAGGGCTACTTCCCTTCTTTCGTCCAATAACTCTAAATTGATGTTCATAGCTTCTCGATTTGAATCTTCGGTTGCGCATCGGAACCTGATATTCGGTTCGCCTACCTCGACTGGTATTAATGCCTCAGCACCGTATACAAAAGAGAAAGGAGTGGCCTCGGTGCTGGTTTTCTCGGTAGTGCAGTAAGCCCATAGAACCTCGGGCAGTATTTCTCTCCATTTTTCCTTTGCGTTGGTTAGCTTTTTCTTCAAGTTTCGAATTATGGTTTTGTTGGTCGACTCAGCTTGTCCATTACTGCCGGGGTGATAGGGCGTCGATAAGATCCTCTTGATCCTATTGTCTTCAAAGAACTTTGTCACTTTACTGTCGATGAACTACTTGCCGTTATCGCACACAATCTCCGATGGCATCCCAAATCGACATATGATATGGTCCCAGATGAAGTCGATCACTTCCTTTTCTCTAACTTTTTCGTAAGCCTGCGCTTCAACCCATTTGGGAAAGTAGTCAGTCATAAAAAGAATAAATTGAGCTTTACCTGGTGAACAAGGGAGAGGGCCAACGATGTCCATTCCCCATTTCATGAATGGCCATGGCTACAGGACCGAATGTAGTGTCTCTCCGGGCTGGTGGATCAACGGTGCGTGCCTTTGGCACTCGTTGCACTTGCGAACGAACTCCTTTGCATCTTTCTCCATATCGACCAAATAGTAGCCGGCTCGAATTATTTTTCGAAACAAGGATTCGAAACTGGAGTGATTCCCACACGAGCCTTCGTGTATTTCTCATAAAATATACTCATTGTCTCCTAGTCCAAGGCATATTGCGAGGGGGCCTCCGAATGTCCTTCTGAATAGGGTCCTATCATCGGATAAACAGAATCGGGATGCCTTTGGGATTCGAAGGGATTTTACCTAGGGTCCTACAGACGTAATAAATAGGAAACTATGTACCTTGTGCTTCTCGGACCAGGATCCCACTCACCGCTACTTCCAAAACGGCAAGGTAGAGGTATAGTTGCTCACCTATTTTTGGCGTGTACAGCAAAGGTGGGCTAGAGAGATACCTTTTAAGTTCTTCTAACGCGCGCTGACATTCCAGACTCCACGAGAAATTGTTCTTCTTTTTCAGCAAGTTGAAAAACCGGTCTTCCATTGGAAGACCTCGAAATGAACCGGCCTAAAGCAGCTTTCCGACCTGTCAGCTTTTGTACAACCTTTACACTATCTACAATTGTAATGTCTTCGATGGCTTTGATCTTCTCGGGGTTAATTTCTATTCCCTGATTCGAAACCATGAAACCGAGGAATTTTCCCGAGCCCACTCCAAATGCGCACTTTTTCGGGTTTAACTTCATGTTGTACCATTTCAGTACATCGAATGTTTCCTGCAAATGACTCATATGGTCCTCTGCTCGCAGGGACTTAACAAACATATCGTCAATGTAAACTTTCTTTGTTTTTCCTAACTGTTTTTCGAATATTTTGTTTACTAGGCGTTGATAAGTAGCCCCCGCATTATTTAACCCGAATGGAATCACGTTATAGCAGTATGTACCATACTTAGTTATGAAGGATGTCTTTTCTTTATCATCCTTGTCCATTCGTATCTGGTTATAGCTGTAGTAGGCATCGAGAAAACTAGGGGTCTCGTGGCCAGCGGTGGCATCGATCGTGCGATCGATTTTAGGTAAGGGAAAAGAATCTTTAGGGCACCCCTTGTTTAAATCTTTGTAATCTATGCACATTCTTAACTTATTTCCCTTCTTAGGAACTACAACTACATTTGCTAACCATTCTGGGTATTTAACTTCCCAAATGGACCCTATATTTAAAAGCTTGGTTACCTCATCTTTGATAAATATTTGCTTGACTTAGGATCGAGGCCTCCTCTTTTGCTTGACCAGCCGAAATTTAGGATCGATGCTTAATTTGTGAGTCATGATCTCCGGAGGTATCTCTGTTATGTCAATATGGGACCTAGCGAAAGAGTCTTTGTTAGCTGAAAGAAAATGGATAAGTTTAGTCCTGAGCTCGGAACTTAAGCCTGAGCCCAAGTATACCTTCCGATTCGGTGCATCCTCTCGGAGTGATATTTGCTCGAGTTCCTCGATCATCGACTTAGTGGAATTGGATTCATCGGGGCCGACGAATGACCGAGGAATCCCATATTCGTCATCTTCGATAAGTTCCTGTTCACCTTCGTTTGTTGAAGGCGATACCTGTGATTGCTATTTGGTTCTTTGGGAAGGGGCTATCATTTTCAGCACTGCTTCTTCTACTGCAAACATTTCTTTCGCCGTATGTTGTTCTCCATAAACAGTTATGATCCCATCGTTGATGGTATTTTCAACATTTTGTGCAGTGTCGAGGGTACCGCTCTGATATCATGAATCCATGGTCTCCCGAGCAAGGCGTTGTATCTCATATCCCCTTCGATTACGCAGAATTTCATTTCCCGAACGGTGCCGGCAGAGTTCACTGGTAAAATTATTTCTCCTCTGGTTGTCTCGTAATCCATGTTGAAACCATTGAGGATCCGAACTTCAGGGATAATTCGATCAGTCAACCCGAGCTGTTCGATAACCCATGACCGGGTTATGCTGGCTGAACTACCGGGATCGACCAACACACGCTTCACCTTAGTTTTTTGTATAAGCATAGATATTACTAAGGCGTCGTTATGGGGTTGTATGATTCCTTCCGTATCCTCCTCGCTGAAGTGTAAAGCTCCCTCCATCGCGTAATCCCGAGTGCGCTTTTCTCGGGTGATAGATATTTTTGTGCGTTTCAATAGCGGTCCTTGGGGTGTATCTACCCCACCGATTATCATATTGATCGTGTGCTGAGGCTCCTCCCGGTTTTCTGGTCTATTCCTGTTCCCGTAATGGTTTTTGGCTCGGTTGCTCAAAAACTCTCAAAGGTACCCATTTTCGAGCAACCGTGCCACCTCTTTCCTCACTTGTCGACAATCTTCTGTCTTGTGCCCATGCGTACTATGATACTTACATATCAAAGTGGGGTCTCTCTTAGCTTAGATCTGATTGCAGCGGTCGAGGTCATTTGGTATCCTTAATGCGACTGTTGGCCGATACGAGAGTCGCTGAGTCGACGTTGAAGTTATATTCGAACAGTCGTGGTGTTCTCGATGACCAGCGGCTCTCTCGAAGTTGTTTGGTCCTCGATTACTCCGATTAAGATCGTTCCTCCTTTCTCGTCTCGGGGAACCCTGCCTTATTGGAACGGCCTTTCGGTCTCCAGGATATGGTCGATGCCTGTATCTAATCGATCTTGGCTCTCGATAAATATCTATTTGAACCCTATCATGAGTTCTGATGGGGTAAGTGCATCCCGAGAGGGCCCCAAGTTGATCAGCATCGACCCTAATCTTCGATTGGTATCAGTTGTGTATATTTGCCCAAGTGGCAGCCGGATATTCAATCAAGCTTTGCTTAAGCTGTTGTGAAGCCGTTGAACTTCGAGCGTTGAGTCCTTGAGTGAAGGCCTGTACGGCCCAATCATCAGTGACTGGTGGTAGGTCCATCCATTCCATCTGAAAGCGAGATACAAATTCCCTGAGCATCTCGTTATCTCTTTGCCTAACTTTATATAAGTCTGATTTTCGTGTTTCGACTTTGTTGGCACCCGCATGAGGTTTCACGAAGGTGTCCGCAAGCATGGAAAAAGAATCGATGGAATTCGGGGGCAAGTTATGGTACCAAGTCATCGCTCCCTTTGACAAGGTCTCTCCGAATTTCTTTAAGAGGACGGACTCAATCTCATCGTCTTTGAGATTATTTCCCTTTATGGCGCATGTGTATGCTATTACATGCTCATTTGGGTCAAATGTCCCATTGTATTTCGGAATCTCCGACATGCGAAACTTCTTCGGCATGGGTTTTGGGGCGGCGCTTGATGGAAAGGGTTTCTGTACGAATTTCTTTGAGTCCAAACCTTCTAATATCGGAGGTGCTCCTGGTATTTGGGGGGTACGGAATTTATTTTGTTATTTTTAATTATCAGGAAAGGCTTTTTTATAATATTCTTCTTTTAGTGGTATTAATCTTCTTATTTCTTTAATTGTTTCAGTAATAAATTGTAAATAGTCTATATCATGTGTTCTAAGATATTCTGTCATATTATCTGAAAGTAATTTTTCTAATAAATTTTGTGTTCTCATAGTTTCTATCCAGTATTCTAGATATTCTTGGTTTATATTCATTAGTCCAAATATAAGTCATATAAATCTATACTATCTACTATATTAAATCCATACCATTGTTGATTTATTAGCTGCATTGTTTCGGTGTATTCTATTATTTCTTCCATAATTAGTAGATCAAATATTTTTTCTTTAACATCATTATTAAGTTTTCTAAGTAGATATAGTACCAGTATTTTATATTCTTGATTATTATCTAACAAATAAGTATTTATCATGTTCATTAATTCTAAACATTTATTCCCTCTAATCTCTAAGTATATTATCCCAGTTTTATCATCTTATACTAAAGTTATCCTAAACATTTTATTTAGTCACTACCATACTTTTTCAGTTTCAATCATCTTCCCTAGCAGCGCCTCAACACTGTGTAGAGGAACATTTGCTGTACTCACTGAATAAATGTGCAGATTCGAGACCTAGTTGCAACTGTTCCAAGGGGACCCGGTGAGACATCTGAGGGACCCTTTACAGGAGTATCAAAGAAAGAGTTTCAAAAATATCTTGATGATCAGAAAAAGCAGGGGAATCGCCTTAAGAAGCTGGAGAAAGCATACACTAATTTGGCTACGGCTCATGGTGCATTGAATACTTCTAACGCCAAGCTGGCAGATTCATACACCAGGATGAAGAGAGATAAAATATTCACTCGAATGTGGAAAGGTGTGAAGGGGCTACAGATTGTTCTTAAGCCTCAAGAGTTAGTGTCATCGACCAAGCCGGATGTTGATGATGATAAAGCTCCAGTTCAGTGATCCAAAGATGAGGAGGAGGCCGCTACTGAGGATGATGAGTCCGACAGCAAGGAAAGCACTTGATGCAGTATTTAGCACTTTCCACAATTTTACTCTATTTTGTTTAGTTGCGTTGGGGACGTTACAATGTTTATAGTTAGAGGTTACTTCTTGTATAACTGTCAATAAGGTAAATTGATATTTTGTTTTACATTGTTCATTTTGTTTGTGTTGTTTTATATTAATATGTTTACTGCAATTTTTCATTTTGTGTAGTATGTTTTATTTATTATTTATTATTTTGTTGGCAATATCCTTTGTTCTCCTT
>MCJB01052877.1:27754-44438 GCA_002018475.1 Nicotiana obtusifolia | reverse complement strand
GCCTCCGTTTTCGATACGCCACTAAGCAATCAAATCGAGAAGCCATGTTCACAAACCTCGAATTGCTCGATGAACGGAGAGAAGTCGCTTTAATCCGACTGGCTGCCCAAAAGCAGCGGATCGAGAGATATTACAATCGAAGGACTAACCTCCGATTTTTCAAAATCAGAGATCTGGTGCTCAGGAAGGTCACTCAAAGCACGAGAAATCCTAGCGAAGGAAAGTTGGGGTCGAATTGGGAAGGACCCTATTGTATCGTCGAGATCACAGGGAAGGGTTCCTACAAGCTCGGAACCATGGATGGCAGTCACCTACCCAACAATTGGAACATCGCTCATTTAAAACGATATTATTGCTAAGGTATGGCTTTTCCTTCCTTACTTACATACGTATTTGTACCTCGTGCCTCGAAACTAACATCTGCAGGCGGTATCAAGAAGACGGTTCCCATCTCTGAAAACACGAGTTGCACTCTTTTCCTATGACCGGTTTTTCCCAAAGGGTTTTTCGGCAGGGTTTTTAATGAGGCAACAAGAAAATCGTGTTCACACATTATGTAAGGGTCGATCTCGATGGAAGGGAACATCAAAGTATTGATATTAATGTAAGGGTCGGATGATCGATTAAGATCACGCCCATGTAATTGCTTCTATTTTTTACCCAAGACAACTGTATGTATTCGTTTGGAATAAAGGGTTTCTTTCACACCAACACTTTGATGTTTTAGGCTAAGGCCCACTTCGAGTTCGATCATTCCTAAGGACGGAAGGTTCATTTTGCACAATCAAAATGACCAAGTCCGATTTTTAGGCCAAGGCCCACTTCGAGTTCAATTACACTCGAGGACGTACAGCTTATTTGGCTAAAGACCGATTTCCAGGCTAAGGCCCACTTCGAGTTCGATCATGTCTAAGGACGAAAGGTTCATTTTGCATGATCAAAATAACCAAGTCCGACTTCTAGGCTAAGGCCCATTTCGAGTTTAATTATTTCCAAAGACGAAAGGTTCGTTTTGCATGATCTAAACGACTAAGTTCAATTTTACGGGCTAGGGCCCAAGGCCTAGCTCGGTCGTATTCAAAGGCATACAAGATCGATCGTATTATAAGCTTATGCTGGCACAGTCCGATTTCGAAGAATAGGAGTCGGGAATTCGATCTCCCAGAGATGGAAGATAAAATAGTTCAAACAGGAGAAAAAGAGGAAAAGTGTTTTTTACATACATATACGTACATGAGCAAAAAATCACAAAAATTGAAGGGAATTTTCCTATTCGGGATCGTCTTCCTCCTCCCCATCTGGGGATGCCCGTTCTTCAGCCTCGGCTTCGAGTCTCTTCGCCTCTTCGATATCATCGGTAAGGTCGAAGCCTCGAGCTTGCAGTTCTTCGAGAACGGAGACGCGTGTTTGACACCGAGTATAATCGGCCAATATCTTCGATTCCTCACGAGCGGCTTCGGCGTCGGCTTTATATTGAGCCACCTCGGCTTTAGAGGTGGCAGCCTCTGATTTTACCAACTAAAGATCATTCACCAGGACATCTCGATCCATGATGAGCGTGTCAACTCGGGACCGAAGATCATCAACATTCCTGGTCAAAGCCTCTTTTTCCGAAACCAACTGCTCGACCTGGGCTTTATATACTCCGGCCTCGTCTAGCTCTGCTCGAAGACGGTCGGTTCGATCCAGCTACTGCTCCATCTTTACAGCCATATCATCCTTTTCTTTGCGCACCGAATCCAACTCAGCTCGGAGGGATGAAATCTCCCCTTCTAGTTGCTGACGATATAACGCCTCCGCTTTCCTTTTCCGTAGAAAAAATTCGTGATGAAGCACCGAAGACTACATAAGCCAAAAAGAAAAAAAAATAGTAGGTCAGAGAAATGGCAAAAGTTAGAAGGGATTTGGGGAAAACGATTACCTTATTCAAAGCTTGTTGTGCTTCGTTAAACAAGCATGCATCTTCCACCGCATCCATTGCCGCTTGGTCCTCATCTGTTACCAAGCATCAAAGGTAACTGGCCACCCCCACGGGCGCGGAGAGGACCCTCGTGTCTTCGAGGATGGCGAATTTTATCACCTTCTTCCGATCTGGGTCGAGGCTCGAAGCGGGAAACGTGTCAGTCAACCTGAGGTCGACAGATACCTTGCTCGTTTCGGGGGAAGGGCTCTTCTTTGGCACGTCGAGCCCGAAGGTATCCGCCGATGGTACACCATCGAAATAATTGTCAAAAAGACCTCCCAACGTGTGACCTTTTCCTGGGGACGGAAGCCTAACATTCCGAGCTTCATTAAAAGACGACTCCGAAAAGGAGGGAGAATACGCCATTTCCTGGGGGTCGGGAATCCCTTGCGCCATCACTCCGGCCACAACGATGCCCTCTATCTCCGATCCATGAGGAGGGGACTTATCGGCTGCCGGTTTAAGGACTGCTCGCTCACGTCTCAATGGTTCGATGTCGTCGGACTCATCGGAACCAGAGTCCAACCGAACAATTCTTGGTTTCCGAGCTATGGCTTTCTTTCGCTTCTTATTTTGCCCGGTCTCGGCCAGGCTGGGGGCTTCTTTCCTTTTCTCCTTCTCCGGCTCTGGGACAGGGGGACGGCTCGGAATACCTCTGTCGGGCACCTCCGGCCTCAATTCGGCATCTCTCGACAAGCCTGTAAAGGAAAAGAGAAACCGATCAGTAACGACATGACACGCGAAGTGTCGGAATCGCGAATTTTACCATGGTTCTTTGCCTCCCACAGGCCCTTCGATATTTCGCCCCATGAACGTTCGGAGTAGCTCCTCTGAGCCACCAACTTCCGAACCCACTCTTCCAAGTCCTTGATCACGGCCGGCGCTTGAGCAACGGCTATAAGTTAAAAGAGATCCAGTTAGGAAAGGCAATAGAAGATGGTTAAAAAGATAACTATAACAGTGCGCAGTCGACACTTACGTTTCATGTTCCACTTCTCGGGGAACGGCATGTCATCGGCAGAAACCAGGTCCGATGTTTTCACTCTTACAAACCGGCTCATCCAGCCCCGGTCTCTATCCTCATCGATGCTCGAGAAGGGGGGCTTGCTCGCCCTGCGAGTGAGTTTTATTAGCCCCCCTCGGAAAATTTGGGGACTATACAAACGCATCAAGTGATCTAGGGTAAAAGGTTGCCCCCCGGCCTTTTCCGCAAAAAAGCGGAAAAGACGAATTATCCGCCAAACGGAGGGATGAATTTGCCCTAATGTAACGTCGTACCTCCTGCAGAAGGCTACAACGATGGGGTCTAAGGGCCCAAAGGTGAAAGGGTAGGTATATACATTTACATAACCCTCTACATGGGTTGTAATCGAATCTTCGGGGGAAGGGATTATCACCTCCTTATCTCTCCAATTACACTCCGCTTTTACTCTATCAACTACTTCTTCAGTAATGGAGCTTATGTACCTGCTCACCGGCTCGCCCCGACCCGGCGCGGAGGAGGCCTTCTCTACCTTAAAGTCAAACCCAATAGAGCACCCAACTGGCATAAACGCCTTTAAGGGGGGTTCAGTTGTAGTCTTTTCCACGGCGGCCTGAGCAGCGTTTTCCCCCCCCTCAACGGATTGGGAAGGGGAAGATTGTTGATGTTGAGGGACACCTTTAGACGTCTTCGCCATTAGAATCACCAGGAAAGGAGTTAGTGAAGAGGGGGATGAATGAGTAGGGATTGATGAAAGAGAAGGCAATGCAGGGGAAGCAGGTAAGAAAGAGAATGATCAGACGATGAGACGATGAAAGGAGGCAACGCAAATGAAAAAATGAAGAAGGAGAAGTTCGAAGGGCAGTATTTCATATAATGGCGGCTCGAAAACCGAGGAAGGAGGCATTTAATGAATGGCAGGAGTTTGTCGCGAATCGACATCTGAAAAGACCTTTTTTCTTGACTAGGGTGCGTCAATGTGCTGATGTCACCAGACAAAAGGGACGGTCAAAACCCTCACCTAGTTTTTAGGGAAGCGGCGGCGGCTCATTTCGTTCTTTGTCGTTACACTTCAAAAAACGAGGGGGCTATCTGTGTATGGCAAAATCGGATTTCCTCATGAAAGGACAAATCGAGATCGAACCTCGGCACCGACCATCCAGCCAGCAATCTAGATCACGTATCCGATGCCAAGGTCGGAACTATATGATCGATACCGGGATCGATATCCGACGCCAAGGTCGGAACTATATGATCGATACCAGGATCGATATCCGACGCCGAGGTCGGAACCATGATTGATACCGGGCTCGATATTGCAGTCGAGGGGTCACGTCGAGCCTCACTTTTGTGACGGCCGATATGCCCGTTGTTTCAACTGCCGGCTCATCCTCAAAAGTCAGGAACACTGTTCAAGCTGTACCAAACGTGCAAAACCCTCACCAAACCTGCAGTACTTTTACCAAACCTGCAGTACTTTCACCAAACGTGCATGGACTTCACCAAATATGCAAGGACACTGTGATGATTATAAAAGACACTTTATGGGCAAAAGGGCCTTGATTTTTTCCATATATATACTAGGCTTATCAATGTAAAGGAAGGCGGAACATTTTGAGAGAAAAAGCAATATACTGATTTTCAAGTTTTCTGATTGTGTTTCATATTCCAAGTTCCATATTCTTTCGATTTTTACGTTCATATACTTAATATCAATTTTGTTACTTATCTATTAGTTCCCACGCATAAATTCAATTGTTTTACTTCCGATTTTCGGGGTAAACACTTCTATTGAAAAAATATATTTTTTAAATTAATTGACCAAACACAAACTGTTACTCTCCAAAAGTATTTTTTTTTTCTGAAAACGCTTCAGACATGGCAGCTAAACTGTAATAATCCGATATCTTAAGAGCGAACTTTTAAGTTATTTTGTTAGTTATAATTTATTTAATTTTCACAGGTATTAATATGCATGTACATATATTTTTTTTTTAAAATGAGATTATCATTTACATAGGTATAAAGTGCCTAGAACTAATAATTTATTAATGGTCCAATTAATGATGGCTAGTCAAATGACAATTTAATAATTATATAATAATAGAGTGAGCTAAACCTAGAAGGGAGTAACTTAAAGTATGAGTAAGTGAACAATTAACTTTAGATTGTATGGATTATCCTTTTATTTAGGAATTATTTATTTAATATTTGTTTGGTCTTTTATTTAATTGATTGGTCAGCTCCTAGTTATTAGAAAGTGGACGAATGATTTTAGTTGACATAGTAGAGTCTGTTAGGAGTGCTAGTTAATGTTTGTTTAGTCGTGGGTTTGTGGGTTTCATGCGCAGTCATGAAGTCTCTTTAAAGGCCTATATAATGGCTTCTTCTGTTGCAAATAAGGGTGTGAGTTNAGTTCAATTACACTCGAGGACGTACAGCTTATTTGGCTAAAGTCCGATTTCTAGGCTAAGGCCCACTTCGAGTTCGATCATTTCTAAGGACGAAAGGTTCATTTTGCATAATCAAAATAACCAAGTCCGATTTCCAGGCTAAGGCCCACTTCGAGTTCGATTACACTCAAGGACGTACAGCTTATTTGGCTAAAGTCCGATTTCCAGGCTAAGGCCCACTTCGAGTTCAATTACACTCGAGGACGTACAGCTTATTTGGCTAAAGTCCGACTTCTAGGCTAAGGCCCACTTCGAGTTTGATTATTTCTAAGGACGAAAGGTTCATTTTGCATGATCAAACCTTAAAGTCAAACCCAATAGAGCACCCAACTGGCATAAACGCCTTTAAGGGGGGTTCAGTTGTAGTCTTTTCCACGGCGGCCTGAGCAGCGTTCCCCCCCCCCTCAACGGATTGGGAAGGGGAAGATTGTTGATGTTGAGGGACACCTTTAGATGTCTTCGCCATTAGAATCACTAGAAAAGGAGTTAGTGAAGAGGGGGATGAATGAGTGGGGATTGATGAAAGAGAAGGCAATGCAGGGGAAGCAGGTGAGAAAGAGAATGATCAGACGATGAAAGGAGGCAATGCAAATGGAAAAGTGAAGAAGGAGAAGTTCGAAGGGCAGTATTTCATATAACGACGGCTCGAAAATCGAGGAAAGGAGGCATTTAATGAATGGCAGGAGTTTGTCGCGAATCGACATCTGAAAAGACCTTTTTTCTTGACTAGGGTGCGTCAATGTGCTGATGTCACCAGACAAAAGGGACGGTCAAAACCCTCACCTAGTTTTTAGGGAAGCGGCGGCTTTTCATTTCGTTCTTTGTCGTTACACTTCAAAACACAAGGGGGCTATCTGTGTATGGCAAAATCGAATTTCCTCATGAAAGGACAAATCGAGATCAAACCTCGGCACCGGCCACCTGGCCAGCAATCGAGATCACGTATCCGACGCCAAGATTGGAACTATACGATCGATACCAGGATCGATATCCGACGCCGAGGTCGGAACTATATGATCGATACCAGGATCGATATCCGACGCCGAGGTCGGAACTATATGATCGATACCAGGATCGATATCCGACGCCGAGGTCGGAACCATGATCGATACCGGGCTCGATATTGCGGTCGAGGGGTCACGTTGAGCCTTGCTTTTGTGATGGCCGATATGCCCGTTGTTTCAACTGGCAGCTCATCCTCAAAAGTCAAGAACACTGTTCAAGCTGTACCAAACGTGCAGGACCCTCACCAAACCTGCAGTATTTTTACCAAACCTGCAGTACTTTCACCAAACGTGCATGGACTTCACCAAATATGCAAGGACACTGTGATGATTATCAAGGATACTTTATGGACAAAAGGGCTTTGATTTTTTCCATATATATACTAGGCTTATCAATGTAAAGGGGACCTGAATTTTTGGAGAGAAAAAGCAATATACTGATTTTCAAGTTTTCTGATTGTGTTTCATATTCCAAGTGCCATATTCTTTCCATTTTTACGTTCATATACTCAATATCAATTTTGTCACTTATCTATGAGTTCCCACGCATAAATTCAATTGTTTTACTTCCGATTTTTGGGGTAAACATCTATCACAATAGTTATTAACATCAAACTTATCAAGAAATATGAAAATAAAAGTTTGAAAAGAGAGAAACGAAAATGACAAAGGAAATACTCACTACATATTACTAGATTAGCAATGAAATATTTGATGCTTCTGTAGAAAGTCAGAAAAGTTAACTTTACGATGTGTGAACACTTTAAATACATACAATCTCAATATATTCTCTAAATTTTTAATGATAAATTTTGAAATCACATAATAAATTGTGTCATTTATATTTTTTGTAAATTAGTTTCTCTCCACGTGCGTTGCACGTGTATCAATAAATATATATGCCAAATATAGTTGATAATTTTTAATATGCACGTATATTTCAAAAGTATTTGATTTAGTTGTAAATTAAGCAAAATCCAGCATTGTTGCATAACCTTAAGAACCTTGATAAAGAAAGCCAAACGGCATACTCTTCCACTAATTCTATCTCCGTTCTTCTAGTCATTATACTATCAAAAAAACTTTGGTATATCTCCCTTTGAAATATGATTGCTCCAGTAGACGATGCAGGAAGCAACACTCTTAGATTAACTTTATTTTCTCTATCTCTTTCAGCCATTACAATATTCATTCCGTCTCGATAAAATTGTCTTCTCAAAAATAATTATTTTTTGCTGAAATATGCAAGCCTCGATTTTTTCACTTTAATGTACATGCCATGCACAAAATCTTCAATTTCATTATATACACCTATAAGTAATATTTATACATCGTTAAGAATTCAATTTGATTGGTGATTAAGAAATATTGAGTTGCATGATGAGTCATTTATCTACTAAATGAAAATTAAGAAATCAAGATAAAATTAAGCAGAAAAGTCCAAATGTGCTCATGTACTATTCAAATTTACTCCCTCTGTTATTTTTTAATAAGATCTTAGAGCTTGACATTTTTCTCGGATGACTATGGTCCTTTTTTCACGTTAAGGTTATCACAACAATGAGGTCTTCTTTCTCTTTTAATTTAACTAAATGGAACTTAAATAAATGCAATTTAAATTAAACAAGAAAATATTTATAAGATGCGGGAAATTAATATGTCTTAAATAAAGAGAAAGGAGTAGAAAAATTAATATTCATCACATGACATACTTTATTGTTAGCCTCTAGTTTTCTAAAACGATCTATCTAGATGTAGTAAAAATATTATCATAATTTATAGGAGGCATATTGTCAATAATGTAACTTCAAGAATGCAACAAAGTAAAAGTATGTAGTAGAAAGACGACTCACAATTTAATCTTTCTCAATATATATATGGTTTTGTCTGCAAGAGCAAGAAGTAGATAATAGCACAATTTAGAATAAGCCTCAATCGATGTAATTTGTTTGGCATGGTGTAATTGGACTCTAAATTTTAAAAAGGAGCAAAGTACAAAAGTGATTCTATCATAAGGACCGCAAAACTATAAGAATATAAAACATAAATACTTCGTAAAAAATGTGCCCATTTTCTTGATAACGAACAAATAAAAATATTAATTACTCTTGAATGTATAGGACTATACTATATATGCCATGAGTATATGAAATATTGTGATAATACATTATTTTTGGTAGTTCTTATTCACCTGTTTAAATTTTAAATACTTCTTATAACAAGTGTGATGTTGTAATGGAAAGTCAAATTCCTTTATCTATACTCTGTATGCTAATTGTGTGTGTTTATGTGCTTATTGTGTGTGCTTTGTTGTTTTTGTTTTATTCTTCAGGATTTTGGCCTAATGTGCTTTGTGTCTGGTAATAGATTAACGGGACAGTTAAGCAAGTCTATAGGCAAATAAAATTCAGATTTTATTTTCTTCTTGTACACTATCATGGTCATTAGTGATATCTCAAGCCATATGGGCTCTTCAAGTATTCCTGAAAAATTTTCTTAGAAGTCTATTAAGAATCTAAGCAAACTTTCAGCTTTCGACTTGGTAATTATGTATAAGAAATTGTATGAACACAACAAGCTATGGCTCTTCCTCTAAATTTTGGCAGTAGATTAAAGGGACAGTTAGGATTGTCTTTATGCAAACAAAAATTAGTTCTTATTAGTAATTTCTCAAGTAGTATTATAGGTTCTTCAGATACACTTAGTTTCTCTATAAATTTTTCTTTAAAGTCAATTAAGAATATTGTCTCATTTCGACTTTTGATATGAAAATAATATATCAAAAATTGCTCTATGGCATTGATCATGTGCAAATTCATATTATGAATTACTTTGTAGAAACATTGACAAATTACAACTATAATCTAGAAAACGACATGCCACGAAGAAACATAGGAATCTAAGGGGATAAAATTTAAAACTCAATTAAACCCTAACCAGGCTAGAAACACTCAAACCAAATTAAGGTGCAATCATCTCCAATTTATAACCATTTTAGAGATAGAACCCGTAAATCATTGGACAAAGCAGCACAAGAAGTTTGTGCATATATGAACGTTTTTTTTGTGTGTGTAAATAAAAGTGAACTTACAAATCGACTTCAACAGAGATATATACGCTAACAATTTAGCCTGACAAATAAATGAATAAAATAGTAGCAACGCAAAAGATACAAGTGAGAAAAACTATAAAAACAAATAAGTATAGAAAGAAGATGAGAGTTTGGGTGAAGGAAAGATAAGAGGCAAACCTACGTTATCAAAGAAGACAGCAAAGTGAGGGAGAATTGCCGAGAATTTGATTTTTAAAATAAGAGAATAAAACGGTGGCAACGCTTCAGGGCTAACAGGCACAGAGGAACTACATACGTTGTAGGCAGATGGACTCTTCAAACAGGAGTTTGTTTGTCGATGTTTTTATATGAAATTTTTTTTATTTTATAAAATAAGTTAATAGGATATTTAGTTAAATAATAGGGGTATTTTAGCAATTTAACTTTTAAGTTAGGAGTTTTCTGTTTTTAATATATTATAGATTAATGCTGAATGATAATTCAGTTCTTATATAACCATCCTTCAAACTCACAAAATTATATTTATTAGCATTTTATTTTAGGATTTCTTGTTTGAAAATTTTATATATATTTATATGTGGGTTTGCTCGAGTTCTCTTATTTATTATGCAAGATAAGAAAATAAAAGAGTATAAGGAAAAGAAAATCCATCATTATTTTTAGGTGTATCAATTTTGTTTGTGTATGATAATATTTCACAATTATTACAAATTTTTTTCCCTATCATTATCCATCATTTTTATGAAGATTTCAAATGTGAAAGGTTACCATTTACTACAACAAAATACATTTTTAAACATGTAAATTTGGTTCAAAAAGTTGAAAGAAAAACTTACCTTTAACAAACCATTAACCTCGAACTATTTTCATTTAATTTTCGTTTTTTGCTTTGCATTTTAAGGTTTAGGAGGTGTCAGCTCAGCAGTCATGTTCTCAGATGTGAAGTCAGTGCGAGACAGCATTTTCCTATTACTTCCACTGAAATTATTACGTTCCCCCTTCCATTAGAAAACAGAGAAAATAAAACTGCCCGCCCGCGAATAAATAAAAGCCCCCTCTCCTTTTGGGCAGCTGTAAACTTCTTCTCCGCTGCCCCCTCTTTGTTCTCCTCCTCAAAGATCCAAACTTTTTGAATTTCTCTTTCCCAATATCTAAAATTAATCATGAGTCTTTTTGGTCTTGGAAGGTAAATTTGTAATCTTATTTTACTTTTTTATATGGGAATGTTTTGAATTGTTATTTTGTTTTTCTGGAAATCAGGTGTTGATTTTTCTCTGTTTTCATGATCTTCGATTACTACATGGGGGATCTGTTGATTTGGATTTTTTTGCTTCTTCTATATTTATGTTTCTTGTGCTTTTCTTTAATAGAAATTTGGACCCACTAATGTTTTATTGGTTTAGAGTTTTAGGTGTTAATTGTTTGTTTGACTGAACGCTGATACGCTAGATGAGGTTTAAGGATGCTTGATTCCTTTGGTCATTTTGGGGTTAGTTGTGTATACACTTGAGATGTATGGAATTTGTTTGGAGCTTCTTTTTACCGTGGCTTTGATGCTACACATTTATAATTACCATTTCAGTTAACTGGTTTGAGATTGAAATTTGGCTAACATAATCAACCTGTTGCCTACGTTAGGTTGATTAAGGACATGTATGATGGAGTAAAGACTCGAGTGAGGACAGTGGGTGGGGACTCGGACCATTTTTCGGTGATGATGGGATTGCATCAGAGGTCGGCACTTAGCCCTTTTTTGTTTGCTCTGACGATGGATGTACTGACGCGCCACATCCAAGGGGAGGTGCCGTGGTACATGCTATTTGCAAATGATATTATACTGATTGACGAGACGCGAGATGGTGTGCACGCGCAATTAGAGGTATGGAGGCAGACTCTGGAATCTAAAGGTTTCAAGTTGAGCAGGACCAAGACTGAATATTTGGAGTGTAAGTTCAGTGGCGAGACTCAAGGAGGGGAAAAGGAGGTGAGGCTGGACTTGCAGGTTATCCCTAGGAGAGGGAGTTTTAAGTACCTTGGATCTATTATTTAGGGAATGGGGAGATTGATGAAGATGTCACACATCGTATTGGGGCGGGATAGATGAAATAGAGACTCGCTTCCGGTGCTTTGTGTGACAAGAAGGTAAAATCGAAACTTAAGGGTAAGTTCTCCAGAGTGGTAGTCAGACCAACGATGTTGTATAGGGCTGAGTCTTGGCCAGTCAAGATTACTCATGTCCAGAAGATGAAGGTAGCAGAGATGAGGAAGTTGAGATGGATGTGCGGGCACACCAAGTTAGATAGGATCAGAAATGAGGTTATTCACAACAAAGTGAGTGTGGCCCCTATTGAGGACAAGATGCGAGAAGCGCGACTTAGGTGGTTCGGTCATGTGAGGAGGAGGAGCACAGACGCCTCGGTGAGGAGGTGTGAGAGGTTGACATTAGAGGGCCTACGGAGAGATAGAGGTAGGCCAAAGAAGAGGTGGGGAGAGGTGATTAGGCAAGACAGCCGCATTTTCAGCTGACCGAGGGCATGACCCTCGATAGGAAGGTATGGAGGTCGAGGATTAGGGTAATATAGTAGGTAGTCTAGAGTGTTCATAATGGTAGTATTGGCACGCAGTCTCGCTTTCTGTTGGTAGTAGGTTTTTATGACTAACCGTTGTTTCTTTCATTGTTGATCACCTTACTATCTGGTTGTTTTTATTCTGCTTTTATATGGCTTCTTACTGTCCCTTCTTGTCTATATTTTCATTAATGTGGTGCTTATGCCTTTCTAAGACGAGGGTACATTGGAAACATCCTCTCTATCCTCACAAGGTAAGGGTCAGATCTGCATATACACTACCCTCCCCAGACCCTACGGTGTGGGATATTACTGGGTATGTTGTTGTTGTTGTATCAGTGTTCCGCGCCGTTACCCTATTCTTCAATGAAGCTGGACATTTCAATTGAAGGAACTTTCTGTCATGTGTTTTTTTGTTCTTAAAAGATTATTGTGTATAGATGAATCAAACTTATTGCATTGTTTTATATTGTATTGAAGCTGAACATGCCAACATATGGAACCTTTCGCATTCTTGCCAATTACTAAATTATTCACGTAAATGGATCATATTTTTCATAGTTTCATTTGTAAAAGATGTATAGGTTGCTCGTCCTGATTGGTTTAAGAACCAAAGGGTTCGAAAGATGGTAAAAGGAAAATAAATAAATAAAAAGAAACTTTAAGAGTTCGTCTGAATGAAGAGAACACTATAGCTTGGCATTTTTATTTCAAGTATATATGTTTGCTTTATACAGTGTGAAAATCTATGTTGCCCGGACTCTCGGAAAATGACGCCTGATGTGTGTCGGATCCTCCAAAAGTAGTTCATTTTTAAAGGATCCGACATGGGTGTGGCAGCATTTTGGAGAGTCCGCGCAACATAGGTGAAAATTGCATTATACCCTAAATTCTACTGGTTTTAGTTTGACCTGCTTAATGTGTACTTTGCTCATGTGTTGCCGGTGGTTGCGTTGAGCTTAACTTTAGTGCACCTCACTTTCACATTTGGCTGGATAGTTGTCTGTAACCATGCGCATCTGTCATCTAATACATTGTTTATTCTTTCTATATAGGAACCAGAGAACATTCCGGCCCAAAAAAAGTGCACCTTCAGGGAGTAAGGTTGCTCGATTTCTTAGTCCAGGAGAAGGAATTCTCCTGTAGTTTTTGTGTGCTTTGGGTACTTATTTCCTGTGTTTTAACTCTTTCAATCACCGTGTTGATGTTAATGCCTCCAGTTTCTGAAACTTTTCAGTTGTCAAAGAAAGAGCAATCTTCAAGCTTTAGGGCAGACTAACTATGTTTGACCAATTCTCAACGATTCTTAGCATTTCTATCTTCATGCTAATGTGCTTTTATGATTGATTGACCATGATAATTGGGATTTTTGAGAACAGCGAGAGTTATTGTACTTGTTTGGAGAGTGAGGCAGTGACTAGGTGAGCTTGGCCTTAAAAGTTAATATTATTTTGATTTTAGGGAGCTTTCGACTTTGCGAATGTGATGTATAAAATATTGGACTTTAGAATGTTAAGTGAGTAAGTCATTTTGTCTTGTTAATGCCATCCTAATTAACTATGTGGCCAGCGAGGTGCTTAATTTTGATGTTATGATAAATCTGTGCTTTTGGTTCACATGAGATCTGGTTTCTTTTTAGCAAGGTTTGTGGCATATAGTCTCATAACTCTGATAAACATTTCAAAATTGTGTTTGGAGCTCTTAAGGCACATCTAAGCTTCAAATTTTGATATGATAAGTTTTGCTTCAGGCTAGTTTCAACAGTCTAGAGTATTGCATGCTATGATTTTAGATTCTTGTGGCAGATATTGAACTTGTAACCATTTACAGATATATCTAAAGATACACAATTGGGTTGATGAGCACTATTAGGCGGGCTCTAGCCTTTTGGTATTATTCTCTTGTATCTTCAACTGGATTAATCATTTCTGGTATTCAAGCTATAGAGCCTGCATATTATCATGGAAACATGTTAAGTTCACTTGTTTAATGCAGTTTCAAGGCAGTAATTGTTCCTGATCAACAAATTTACTGGAGATTTGTGCTTTTCTGGATGAATTTTCTTCTATCTGTTCTATGTTATCTTCCTAGTTTATCATTCTTCCCAGACATTTCTATTCTGGTCAGGCAGTTGATGTGATCCATGAACTGTGGAGTAGAAAAAAGTATTTTCCCTATTAACTAGGTCATATTCCTTATGTTGTTCTCCTTTTCTGCTATTGCAGGGGGCACAGTTAAGGAAGCATATTGATGCCACGTTAGGTAGTGGAAATTTGAGAGAGGCTGTAAGGCTCCCCCCAGGCGAAGATATTAATGAATGGCTTGCTGTCAACAGTACTCTTTCTCCCTCTCCACCTCTCTCTCTTTCATGTACTTGTATGCTGGGCGGAGCTAGAGCTTTCGATTACGGGTTCAGCCGAACCCAGTAGCTTTGGTTCAAATTTTGTATTTGTCTTAATATTCTCATAAGCTTCAAATCCTAGCTCCGCCTCTGCTTGCATGTCAGTTTCTAGCATCCCAATTTAGCTCTATTTGTGTGTCTTAATGTTTCTCAGACACAAACAGCACAAGTGATTGCTGTATTCACTATTTCCCTTTAGCTGCAGGCCTAATCTGTTGCAGAAGAACAGTCGCACTAAATAGCCAAAAAAAAAAAGGACATTAAAAATGTCAAACAAAGATACCTTATCTACCCCAAACTAACTGCTGCACTTTCTTCTGACTGTCCCAAAAATTTGTCATTTATCTAATAGAAGTTCTCTATAATTCTTATACTTTTTCAATATATATCCTGGAAGAGATCACATATGACTTTTTTCTTCTTCTGATAAATCTGCACATGACTTAAAACTTTCAGAACTTCTAATTCATCCAGATATATTCTCCATGGTTTAGTTCAATTTGAGCAGAAAACTTCAAATTCTTCCGCTTGTACCGATGCCTTGTTGAATTAGGTTTAAGATTGAGGGTGTTGCAGGAGTATTTAGCATGTTGAATGGTTAATTCTAGGTTACAGGTCTAGTAAGAGTGTGGATAGGTTTTAAGCTCGTGTGAGTATTGTGTTATAGTTTGCACAAAATCATACAGTACCTTGATCTTTATGTTTCTGGGCCAATCCAAATGCCACATGAATGTACCATAGAGAAGAAATTTCACCAAGTGTTAAATTCACATTTAACAACAGCTTTTGTAGATTGGCTTAATATCTGTAACCAAGTTCAAAGGCTGGTGGAAAGTGAGGTGTTTCATATATTATTTTTTCTTTGCTTTTATAGTATACACACACACACATATTAATTATGTTTCTTTGCTCAGTTGTTGCGATAAGCTAATCTAAATTTCAAAACTGAATGGAGGTTTTATCTTGCAATATCCAGCTGTTGATTTCTTCAACCAGGTGAATCTACTTTATGGCACCCTGACTGAGTTCTGTACGCCAGAGAACTGCCCTACAATGACTGCAGGCCCTAAGTATGTTCAGTAAATGACCTTTGATGATACTTGTACAAACTACTATTTGCTATGTAGTTCAGTTATGTATAAGAATAAGGAAAAATCATTTAGATGCTCTCTGATTTCATATAAAAAAGGTTGCTTTTCTTAGGAATATTTGAGAAGGGTTAACATTACTGTTAGTCATTCCCTCATTTCTTTCTCTATTGATATTTGTACTTACATGAAATGATTTCAGTTCTTATCAGATCTTACTAAGTGGTATATGTTCTAAAGTTTTGCAAAGCTATCCTCTATGTAGAGTTAAATTATCTAGGTGCTAATAAACAAGAACTGAGCCAGTTAAGAAGAATAATTACCATGAATCTGCATTGGTCTTCCATAGGCAACTGTGGGAAATTAATGAAATATCCTTCTAAAATTACATGAAAGGAAATCTGTGGTCTTGTATTCGATACCACATGAATAAGCACGATTTGTTAGATCAGCTTGAAAGAGGCCTGCAGAGAGTTCTTGCAAAATAAGTCATGGTTGCTGAAGTACTTTCCATATGTGCTGCAAGCTGTTCGGAAATGAGAGAGGATGCCACAGTATCTTTGACCAACAGTCAGAATAAAGATGAGCAACAACAACAACAACAACAACATACCCAGTATAATCCCACACCGTGGGGTCTGGGGAGGGTAGTGTGTACGCCAACCTTATCCCTACCTTGTGAGGATAGAGAGGCTGTTTCTTATAAACCCTCGACTCAGGAAAGCATAAGCACCACATTAATGAAAATAAAGACAAGAAGGGACAGTACCAAAAAGCCAAAAAGATGAGCATGTACATTAATTAATGGTCAATGGTACAAAGAGATGATACGTTTTTGCATATTTCAGGTTTAATTCCCAAAATATAAATATTGAGATGATGTTATTAACTGATTATGATACTTATTCATCAGGCTAGGTGGAAAGTTTGATCTGAAATATTTTTCATATCATTTACTACTCTTATGTGTTGAAGATATTTGTATTTTAGTTCCTCAAAAGAAACTCTGCAAACAAAAAGGCAGAGGACACACATTAAGTTCATGATTTTAATACTAGTGTTAACTTTTTTGGATATAGTAAACTTCACCCTTAAACCCTCCTACCCTGCAGCCCAATATTGGCCCTTCCCACTTTGCTTACTGGGGATTTGT
>MCJB01052877.1:17393-27734 GCA_002018475.1 Nicotiana obtusifolia | reverse complement strand
GGGGGGGGGGGGGGGGAGTCATTTCCACTATGTTATCCCTCCCTTCCCAAATTCGCTTTAGCGCCTATAATCTCTGTCTTGAAGAGAGTGACAGTAAATAGTAAATATGGTCCACAACACGATACGTTAATTCTTAAGGAAACATTATTGCAAGTGATTAGTAAGTATAATTGAAAATCTAATATAAGAAAACTACATAGTAGATAAATATAATTGGAATGCTTAAATGGGTCTACACATGTGTTTGAAATTTAAAAAAAGTTGCGCTTGACTGACATGGTTTCGTTTCACATGCTTCAACTAATTGCAATTTGCTCCATTCCTTAGAAATGAAAGACATCCTAAAGGAAGGTTACACAACCAACAATGTTATATGGGAGGGAATGTTATTCTTCTTAAGGTCAAATCAGCCCGTAAGATGAATATCATAGAACTGCGGATGCTAAGATGGATGTTCAGTTGTACAAGATTAGAAAAGATCAGAAACGATTGCAGTTGAAAAAGGGTCTAAGTAGCATACATAGATGATAAAATTAGAGAAAATCACCTGAGATGTGTTGGCCATGTCCTGTGTAGACCTCCGTATGCACTGATACATAATGATTGAAGGTGATAAAAGGGACAAGGTTGATGGAAAATCATATTGAGGAAAGGTGTCTCAAAAGACTTACCATCTATTGGAATCATTGTAAATTTTACTAAGAATAGAACACATGAAAATAAAGGACCTATTATACGATGGCATTTGTTTTATAGTAAGTTGTTACTCTTATATTAGGTTTGTTATTTGTCAGAAATCTTTCTATTTGGTTAGAAACTTGTATGGCCATGTAGAGATAAATGTGAGATTTAGAGAATTTGTAGTTCTAGAGATCTTCTAACTTGCTTTAAAAGACAGACTATTTGGTATTGGAATGAAATGGAGTTGAATTGAGTGAGTCAATATAGAGAATTTATATATTCGACTCTAACAAAAATCTGGGATTTAGGGATAGTTGATTAATTGATCGATTGATTTCAATTTTTTTTCTTCATATGTGCATTTCTTTGCTAAAGCACACACTTCAATTGCACTTTGCGTTTAGAACTCCAGCTGATCCTGGCGCTTTTCTACATGCTCTGCCTTTGAAAATGCTGCCACTTGTAGCTGGTAATTTTTTTGATGAGGTAATAAGTACCTGTAGCTGATAAATTATAAGAAATCATTTAAACAATGAGCATTTTAAGAAGTTCACCGAACAGACACACTAATCGAGGAAGTTACCAATATGTATTAATTATGAACTAGCACTGTGTGAGCTACTAATTATTGTTTCATTCACGGTTTGGTAAAGTGAGTTAATTCTTGATCTCTGTATTGAAACTGCACTATTCATCCAGAAGAACCTAATAATAATTGGATCTGGTTTGGTTGAGTTGAACAGTGTGGTTCTTTACCACAAAGAGGAAGCAGAATACAAATGAAGGGTTTGGATGTATGAAGGCTGCTTATTGTCATAAAAAGCTTAAAATGATTAATATCTGGACGTACATCAACATGATTGTTTCTTCTAGTTCAATATCTTACTCTCACCATTTAAACATAACGCTGCAGCCAGAAGTCTAGACCTTTATTACTTACTAAAAGAAGAAAAGAAGTCTAGATCTTTTTTTTCATAATATGTTTTTTCTACTTGTCTTTCATTAGTTATTGGTGAATTGCATTTTCCGCTGCATCTTTACAAAGAAAGTTACCTATTTTGCTGGTTATCTTATCCCTGTGAATGCTCATTCCTCCTTAATCAAGTCCGACTTTGATTACTAGTCTGAATCAAGCTAAACCCAGAAGTTTCTTATGCTGTTATTTCTTTTTATGTTTCAAGAGGAGAAAACTTCACATAGTCTTCCTGACTTCTTCACATATTAATTTTAGGTATGAGTACAGATGGGCTGATGGTGTACAAATTAAGAAGCCTATTGAAGTTTCGGCTCCAAAATACGTTGAATATTTGATGGACTGGATTGAAACTCAATTGGATGACGAATCTATATTTCCTCAGAGGCTCGGTAATTACTGGTCTTTAATTAGAAATTAATAACAAGATGTTACTTTTGTAATTCTTTTAGATACTGTAGCAGTGCAGAGTACACAGTTTTTATTTTGGAAAGCATCAAATGTTTGACACTCATCTAAAATATTAAGATGCGGTGTTACTCCCACACATTTCAAGAGTGCAATCTCATTTAGTAATTCTCATTTCACTTATCATCTAATTCCTCCTCATCAAACCAACTAATAACTACTCTATTATCATTTTACTTTCTACTCTGTCATCATTATACTTCAAGTAGTATTCTTCTACTTTTGTTTAGTAAAATTTTCACTTCTCAGGAAAGCTAGTATAATATTAAAGTCTAACTTCTTGGTCTCCGGGTTGAGTGAAGTTGTGACGGGTAAAAAATATGTTGGAGGGGCCCCTTTATTCCACATCCCCATTCAAAAGAAAAATAAACAAAACATAAATTCTTATTTCCCTTCGCTTGTAACAATACATTGCTTCAATTGTTTACTTTTGACTTAGTTCTGTTGGGAGAGGGGGCGTGGTGGCAGAGTCTGGGATTGGAAGTGGATGGCTGGGTCAGGCGGGATGAGATATTCTAGCTTACTGATATCAGTTCTCTTTCCATCTTTGTTTGGACTACAGTAATACCTTTGGTCATTAATTCTCTATGCCAAATTTTTAGGTGCACCATTTCCATCTAACTTCAAGGATGTCGTGAAGACAATTTTTAAGCGCCTCTTTCGTGTATATGCACATATTTATCACTCCCATTTTCAGAAAATCGTGAGTCTTAAGGAGGAGGCCCATTTGAATACGTGCTTTAAGCATTTCATACTCTTCACCCATGTGAGTTCTCTGAATCTCTTTCTTGTGCACGATACTGTTTTTTCTTTCTTCCAATGCCTGAAAACATGCTCATTTCATGCATCTGTCCAAATTGGTGTCATGTTATCTTCTTTATTTTCCCTGATTAACTTTTCAAGTGGCAGTGTTCTCTCTCTTTTCTTTTGTTTTTTAATCTTCAGATCTGAGTACTACCTCCCTCTTTCTCTCCCCTCCCCCTTGTCTAAATTTTTTCTAACTTTATCCTTTCAACCTAATGTAGATTCAACCAAGATTTGAGATTGTACTTCTTAAACTTATTATTTTAGTATCATCTGAAAAATCTGTATCATGTGTTTCATAAAGGATTATGTATCTCCACCGGCTGATAGAAAATTAAAGGATTAAAATCTGAATGTTCCAACTAAGGGGAAAAGCTTGTGTCTTCCTCCGGATGTCTGTCATTCACTAGTTTGGCAGCATCTGCTTGCTTGCGTTGCTTGTTGCTGACCAAGGTACTATTGGTCATGAGGAAATGATTTTAAGCTCTGAATAATGGATGGCTCTCAAATATAGCAGGAGCGATCTCCTTAACCTATAATGATATGTAGGAGTGGGTAAGGTGAGTGATCTAAGTTTATATTCTCAAGAAAATTAATCATCAATAGCTAGCAAATCCACAAGGTGTGTGTTCTATGGATAAAATTAGGGATCGGTTGGGATAAAAGATAAATAAATAGAATCTGGTCCTTTTAAGAAACCTGGTTTGTTTCAGGAAGAGTAGTGGTTCTCGGGTGCGTAGAAAGAAGGGAATATGGAAGTAATTTTTGCCCTTTAGATGGGTTGGTTGATGTAGGCCTTCCCCAGACAGATTTACGTTTTTTCTTTCAGCGGATAAGGATAGAATTGTTGAAAGAACATAAAGTATAAATGTTTTCATCATTAGACTAAGATGTGGCAGAAATGTAGAATGCTCCTGGAATCTGCTTCTGTTATTCGTTTGCATATATTTTTCCTGCTGGAAGGAAGATTATGGAGCACAATTTTCAGGGCATCTGTGGTATTTTCAGGATTAGATCTTTCGCAGAGGACTTAAATCATAAAACCTATTGTTTCTAGTTTCCGGTAGCTCTTCCTTCTTGCTATCCTAATTCCACAACAAAGCTTCTAGCACTACCTTATCCAGACTACTAGTACTGGAATACATGGCATTGCAATGAAGGGAATAACTGTTTTTTCTGCGAACGCCTACGTATGAATGAAAATTGTTTGGGGGTGCTTTTAGCATTTTTATGTGGATTAACTACCATGGATATTAACAATTGGTATGTTTATTTTGTAGGAATTTGGACTGATTGACAAGAAGGAGCTGGCTCCACTCCAAGAGATTATAGAATCCATCATTGTCCCTTACTAAACATGATATTTTATTTTGCTGCTAAATCTGGAACTAAATTGCCATAATCTAATGAAGTTTGTCGTTAGTAATCCAAAGTATATAGCCTCATGTGACATTTCAAAGTGTGTGATGATGTATAACGTGTTGTATGGTTGTAGCTTTTCTATATTGTTTTCAGATATCCTTTTGCACAACTAAATGAAGAGCAAACAAATAGCAGCTGGACAAAATTAAAGTACAGTTACAGACACTAATGTTTCTTTTTGCTTAACGATCACAGGATGTAGGTGTTGTTTCTTACTGTAGACATGTGTTCTCTGTGCTCTTTGCAGTCCAGTTTATGGTTAATGGTGTTGGAGATATTAGCCATTACCACGGTGTTAATGTTGTTTGACTTCTTTTTTTGCCTAGAAAGTCATTAAACATATTTTTCTAATAAAAAAGTAATTCAACTTTGCTGAAGTATCTTGTAAAATAACGAGGAGGAAATAAAGGAGATATTTTCTATGATATGCAGGCAAAGTTGAATGACTTTTCGGTTACAAAATTATATAGCGACTCTTAAGTAGTTTAGTAATTTTAATGTAATAACATAGAAGGTGAGTGACCGCTCGTAAATTAGACTATCAAGTTACTGCCAACGTAGCCGAATCTAATCATAAGAAAAGCATTTAGAAAATGTGCCTACAAAGATCTTTTGCTTTATTTGTACATTTTTTTCTTGTGTTTTTATTATTGATTTCCTGTAAAAATATCATATATATATATATATATATATATAAAACTAAAATAACATTTATAATGGATCACGTTACATATCCAATTAAATTGCAAATGATACCAGTTATGGTATTTCTAATAATTTATTTCTTGTTTGTGATTTCTAATAAATTATTTCTTGTTTGTGGAACAAATTCACAACTATGAAACATATTTTTGCATCTGTTGGAATTAGAATGGACAACGTCATTTGATATAAAAGGAACGCCACAAATGGTGGGAAACTATCCCGACTAGACTTCTAGGAATTTCACCAGGTATCCGCTTTGACCTATTTAGAACTTGGCCAATTGTTTCTTAAGTATTTAAAATTTAGCATGAAAAGGGGAACTTGAGGCAAAAGCGTTGTTCCTACTTGTTTTTTTCTTCTATTCTTCTTCTTCCTCCGCCTCAAGGTCATGTGATATTCGCTAGCTTTTGGGATATGCTGTGACATTTTTATTTTATCTTATGGATATGTTATGACGTTCAAATTTGTCTGTATGACCAACAGCCCAAATCAAATTGTAAGTGAAATATAGTTGGAAGGATCTTAGTGTTGGGGACAATAAAAATTTAATGTTTTCATAAGACTGGTTCTTGGTATTTTGATTTCACTATGTTTTGGATATCTCTATGCATAAGGTTTACAAAAAGTGATTGATAATATTGGCATAATTGTTGCTTCTTAGGTTCATTCTGGTTCAAAGTTCCTTACTTCATTCGGGATTGTCAAGCCTAACTTCATATCTAACTGCACATGCCATATGCTAACTTCATACGTTTAGGTTTGATGTTATGCTTGATAATCCCCAACTATGGACCCGTATGTCTGAAGTTCGGAACTTCGTGCTCACGCTTTTCAAATTCAGTTCAGCAAGTTTTAAAGTAAATTCGGGGCTCTAAGTACGACTATTTGTACACATGCCCATACAAAAGCGTAGGCCGGCCGAAGTCCACCTATGATTGTGGCTCTATTCTTTATCTTATTTAATATTTTCAGAATTTTAATGAATGATGATGTTCAACATGTACAGAGTTGTACTCACCCTGTTATCTTTGATAGTGATAACGTCCACAACATACCTCTAAACAAGATATGATATGGTCATATGCAATATAACTAATCCAACTATGAGTTGGGATCAAATCTTACAAGGAATCATATGAGGGTGATCAAGCCAGTAGAGAAACTTTCACCAATTTTACTAAGCTAAACACTTTAAAAGATGTTTTTTAAATCAAAATCTGCTAAAAATAAAAACTAATCTAGAAAGCAAGTGAATGATCAATGACATTCACAAGCTAGAAAAACAAGGTATTATAGAGCCTAGGGATTCAATTCAACTCAATATTAATCCAATGTATTATCAAAAACCTACTAATTAATCATAGGTTAACTTCTTAGCCTGGATAATTAACTACCCATTAGTGTTCCTCAACAACTAATAGATTCTTGACTATCCACTAATAGTTCCTCATCTTGAAGTGATTATCATGGATCCTTAATTCTCTGATCATGTTCCTTTGATCATCAAGTTTGAAGGTCATGTAGGAGGCCTTTTAAGTTTTTTACCAATATGGCAAAATACCATCAGTTTATCCAGATTATAGCAACAACTCGGGAGAAGCAATCAATGAGTATGGAGAAAGTGTGGAAAAAGTTGAAATGAATTAAATAAGAGCTGAAGATATTGAATAATAAGAAATTCACTTGAATGGATATGAAGATTCAAAGCATCAGACAACATTTGCTAGAACTCCAAGAACAAATAAGGGATGAGTACCATGCATCATGAAGTCTATTTGACGTGGAGAAAGAGCTTAAACTGCAACTAGAGAAGTGAGTCATGATTGAGGAAGGTATAGCTAAACAAAAGTCAAGGGTAATATAGTTGAAGCTAGGGGATTCAAACTTAAATTTTTTCTTTGCTAGCTTGAAACATAGGGACATATAGAATCAGATTGTCTATTACTGGGGAGCTACTACATACTAAGGAGAGTATAGCTGCTGAGACTAGAGGTTCTTATAAAATATTACTAGGTTCTTCTGCAAGCCACCTACCAGCTATAGATCCTAGCACTATGAAGGAAGGTCCAATTCTAAACAGAGATCAACAGTTGCACTTAGTTGCGCTAGTTACCAGACAGGACGAAGTTTATTTGGCGACATTGATGTGTATAAAGACTAAATAAAACGCTCCAGGGTGTGATGGGTATAATATAATCTTTTTCATAGCCAATATTCGGAGAGAAATTACCTGATGCAGTGTTGAAATTCTTTGCTGCTAAACATATCTACAAACCAGTCAATTGCACAGCAGCCACTCTGGTCCCTAAAGTTCAGAATCCCACCACTTTTATACTTTATAGAATCATTATGGATAATATCAAACTTAGTCATGAGCTAGTGAAGGGCTATGAAATGAAAAGGGTATCTCCTCGATGTACAGTATGCTAAAGATTGATATTCAAAAAGCATATGATTCTGTGGAGCCGGTTTGAATTTCTTTGATAAATGGGAAGCCTACTGCACCTTTCCCTGCCAAGAAAGGATTGAGGTAAGGGGACTCTTTTGTCTCCTTTACTCTTTGTAATAGTAGTGCAGTATTTTAGCAGGTCCTTGAAGATCTTGAGAATGCAGCCTAATTTTAATTGTCATCCTAGGTGTGAAATTATAAACGTCATACAACTAGGGTTCGCAGATGACCTTTTACTCTATTGTAGGGGTGATGTGGTGTCAATTCATCTCTTATTTCGCAAGTTTCAAAGCTTTTATAAAGCATCTAGACTAATTGCCAATCTTGACAAGTCTCGGTATACTTTGGTGGTATTTGCTCATTGGGTCAGCTGAAAATACTATACATACTTGGCTTCTCTGTTTAGGAACTCTATTGTGTACAAAAAGGCTATCTGTTGGTCAGTGTCTTTTCAACCACTAGTTGAGAAGAATTTGAATAGAGTGACATTCTGGATTTTCAAGTTTCTTTCTTATGCTGGTAAATTTCAGCTCATCAGGAGTATTTTTTTCTCTGTACAGACCTTTTGGTCACAAATTTTCATATTGCCTAAGAAGATTGTAATGGAGATTGAAAGTACCTGCAGGAAATTATTATGAACATGAGGGATAGAGATGAGTAACAAAGCTTAAATTACTTGGGATAGACTCTATGTTCCACAATTGGTACGAGGGTTAAACATATTAGACATCAAAACATGGAATAAAGCTGCAATTTTTAAGCTGATCTGAAATCTATGTAGGAAAAAAGACAAATTGTGGATTCATTGGGTACACATCTACCAAGTAAGAGCAGATCTTCTGAGCTACAACTGCTAAGCAAGCATCATCGATGGTACAAAAAATATTGAAAGCTCGAAATTATGTAGATGAGGCTAGGTACAGGGAAAGTTCATTTTTGGCATTAAATAGCTTCTCTATCAGGAAGATATGCATAAATCTTAAAGGTGACTTTCAAAAAGTGCCTTAGAGAAGGCTTGTCTGTAATATTGGATCCCCAAGGTGGATATTTATATTGAACTTGCAATATGACAGAGGTTACAAACTAAATATAGGCTAGCTAGATGAGGTATTGTGGATGATCAAACTTGCTCATTATGCAATACTGAGGATGAAAATTGCTCCCATATTTTTTTTCGTATGACATAGTAGACATCGAAATTTTACTGGATCTACACTCCAAATATTTTTTGGCTAGACCATTAAGTTGGGCACATATAAGAGAAGTCCATTCGAGATTTTTACTTAGCCATACTTGTTTTGAAACTTATTTACCCTCGCAATTGAGATTTTAATTAAGTACAAGTAAACATACAATTTACTAATTCTAAGCAAATTAGTATTAATTGAATATCCCTTGATTGTAGCCTTTTAATTTGGTAAATAAATCTCACACATTTAGTAATCCCCATTCTCTCTTTGACACACACTCTCTCTCTTCATTCTTCCACCCATTCTTTTAGATCTTGCATGATTCTCTTCTCTTTTCTCATCTCCTTTTTCTTTTCTTCTTCAAAGAATTCAATAATGAATTTGATGTCATCGCCTATCACTAGCGAATCAGTTCTTGTCCGTTGCCTCCCCAGATATTGACAGCCATAAAAAGTTTCGAAGATTTAAATTTAGATTTTTAAAAATTATTATTTGTTTCGATTGGGTATCACTGCAAACATTTGAGAATATTCTCTATAGTTTATATCTCAATTTTTAGGGTATTTGGTAAAGAATAGAGTTGATTTTGGATGAATTTTTAAATCGAAACTCGAAGAGGAAGAATATGTATTAAAATAGTTAGTTGTATGAAATTTGCTTGAAAACTGTATTTAATTATATTTTTTATATGACTATCGAATGAAAGTTGTAAATAATTTGTATACTATATGAATCATTGTATGAAATTTGCATTTAAGTTATAAATACTCTCTTTTACATAAAGTTGTATTTAAGTATAATTTTTTTTTATTAAAGATGTACTATAGTCGCATGAAATTTGTATTCTGTTGTATTGTGTTGTAGCCGTATTATTTTTTGTATGAATACATATAAACCACATACAAAATACATACAAAGTCATATGTCAAGCCCAAAATTCTATCAAGCCGTGATGGCCCCTAACCTAACCCGCTCGGTAAGCCCAACAATACAAGATGCAACTCTAATGAGAAATTATCAATAATAATAAATAAGAATGCGAACAATCAATACAACTTTTTTTTTTTTTTGATTAAATAGGTTCCTTTATTGATGTCAATTTGTAAAATTTACATAATCGGAGGGGGACATAAACCTTACCTCCCCAAAAAAGTACATGTACCTTGACTCGTAGGTACGAGAGCAATGACAATTGTTAAGGAGGTTTCTCTCTAAGTGTACAAAAGGTATTAATTGTGTCCGACCTAGTTTAAAGTAATGATTATCCATCTTATAAAGTTGATGGATATTCATCTGTACAAAAACAAAGTGAACTACTTCTAGGTCAGTCGTTCTAGTCATAAGTGTTGCCATGTTTACAAAAAAGGTTGGGGAGTGTCTCTAATTCAACTTTCCTAGTTATATGTACTGCTGTTTCTATTTGCTTGCTGTTGCATGCTGTGTTGCGGAGGCCATTTGCATTAGGTTGATGTTTCCAGTGATTATTGCTGTTGAGTTTGGCTGCTGCTTTTCCTTTTGGTGATTGGTGACTTGTTCCGGAAGATGCATGGCTATTCCTGTTGCATTCGTCCCTTGATGGTTTGGTGTTGTGCTTATGAGTGCTTGTGAAAGCAGTGAGAAAGGGGTCATGTGAGGAGTACCAACTGTTT
>MCJB01052877.1:0-16414 GCA_002018475.1 Nicotiana obtusifolia | reverse complement strand
AGAGTAAACTGCTCCTTATGGGTGTTCCATTCCACTGCTGTTTGGTGCAAATAGTAAAACCAATCCAGTTCATTCTTGGTCCTTGTCTGGCAAGTTTCCAGGATCAAAGAGGATCCATCTCCCTGCTGTTTGGTTTTGTCGATCAGCTGCTGCCCATAGGTGTTTGTCTGCTTTGCCCCTTTTCCTTTGTATCTTTGGTGGCATTTATAAATTTTGAGTAGGATGCTGTGAGGCCTCCAATGCAATGCCATGTTTTCTTGTTCCTGTTCCTGCAAAACAAAGGCAGTTAGCGAGCTGTTGTTCCTCCCAAAGAGATGTCTTTCCAGTGACTCCAGTGACTCCAGGCAGTGTTGCCTTCCCAGCATATGCCTATATGTGTCGATGGTGGTTCTGATGGGGGAAGGTCCAAGTGCTCTAATTGGTCGAGGTATATTGTAAGGAAGTCCCTTTGTCTGTATCCATTGCTTTGAATTGGAAGTTTGCTGCTGCTTTCCTTTTTTGGTGTTTGCTTGCTGCCCAGAGATAGGTCTGCTGCCCAAGATATCAGCTGCAGTTTTGTTCCTGCAAAACAGAAAGCTGTTAATTCTGGTTAATAAATAGTTCTCAGTTGCATCCATTTTCTGTTCCTTGCTCTTTGCCACAGTAACTTGTAAGCGATCTTGAAAGTGTTGCTGGTGATTTTGGAAGGCAACTATCCCAATGACTGGTAGTACAAGTCATGAGCCACTAAAATTTAGATTTACAAGTTGGTACGAAGAAAATACAACATCTGTTTGAAGTTTACATAAACAAAATCTTAAGTCCTAAACTACCACGAGCAAGAGGTAGCTTGAATCAGAAATGCTGGTATGTCTTCAATGCTAGGCTTTGTCATCCACAGTAGCTCAGCTCCAAGATCTGCAGTGAAGAAGTGTAGTATGAGTACAACAGGCCCCATGTACTCAATATGTATCCGGACTAACCTTGATGAATTAGTGACAAAGTTTTTAAGTCCAAAAGATCTTCGAATGACCTGTGCAGCTCAATAACAGGTACAATATAGAGAAGTATCCAGAAAAGATAGTCATAGAATAATGGACATCAATAATAAAGGTGCACAACTGTGTAGGGGTAATAAACAAGCTTTTCCAATTAAACATTTCAAGCACAATACAACTTGCACCAATTCCGTACACAAAGAGACATGCACCAAGTAATGTGTGCTCAAATACTCACACCTGAATGTAAAGTCTGTACATAACAATGATCTAATTATGTATCGATTTCCAAATAACATGTTTATGAGCCTAAAGTTTCAATGTATGATAATAACTCTCTTTTTACATCAATCCGACGCTCTCCAAGTGTCCAACAATTCACTAACAAGTCTCGTACATATGTAAAATGCAAATAGGTAGATGATATGCATGAAATATTCATATAAATGCATGAATATGCCCAAAGGATTACTCGACAAGCCAAGCTTCCACCTTTATGCTCAGTAACTCATCACATAGGATCCCACATCATAATCAACTAGAAATCGGTCGGTTTCTCACAACCTGCGTGTACGTCATCAATAGGAAAACATGAGAGGGTGACCCAAGGGGGATGACATCATATCCATACGCGGCATAGACAACTCATTTACCAATAATTATAACACTCGCACGGACAACTCATGTGCCAATAATTATAACAACCGCATGAATAACTCACGTGCTGCACATACAACTCACGTGCCATAATCATAAAAATCGCATAGATGACTCACGTGTTGCATGAACAACTCACATGCCATAATCATAACAATTGCACGGATAACTCACCTACTGCACGGATAACTCACGTGCCATAATCATAACAATCGCATGGACAACTCACGTGCTGCACAGACAGCTCACATGCTATAATGAATATCACATCACAGTCACCGCACGGCAAAGACCTCGTGCTCAATCAATAAAAAACTCCCAATATCTGCATGGCAGAAACCTCGTGTCATCACCTCAGTCTATGTCCCCAAACCATATGCAGTGATATATGCATATGAATGAACGATAAGAATATATGGTGCACATGGATAGAGAAATAATTATGCATGAATGTATGCATGTATACAAGCTATGATTCGTAGGTAGGATATATGCTTATGTGTACATATGACCACGGGCCCAACATATAATACGTCATCCAAATAATCATCATAACCAAATAAGCATCAAAATCGAATCATAGACTAAATTTAACATGGGTAAGGAATCTCGTGTAGTCATACATCAATTAAAGGCATAACACAAGAATAAAAAGTACAGATGTGTGTTCGTAACATACGTGTGACTACGTCTAAAGCAAGTATAGCAAAAATCTCAAGAATAGTTTGTCATGCTCAAAATAAGGAACCATTAACCTCAATATTAACTCTAGCATGGTTTATTGTGCTCACGTAGTTAATCAATTGAGTAAAACATAGAATTAAGTGGAACATAACTAAACAAGGCATACAGTAATTTAGAATCTACCCCGAGCAAGAATACCCATGACACATGTATATACGCTCTTTACCTCATATATACATCATCCCGGCATGTAGCAAACAATACTAATTATTAGTAAAATTTCCTCAACCAAAGCTAAGCAAGACACTTACCTTATCCGGGCTAGTCAAAAACTCCAAAATTGCATTTCCTTTAGAAATCACCTCTAACCGGCTCAAATCTTGCCAAACATTAGTCAACCAATACCATAGAAATCAATCCCAATTCATAAAGCTTCACTCTTTGATGAATTCCCAAAAAGTCAACAAAAGTCAACCCCGGTCCGCATCTCCGAAATTTAGAACCAATACCGACATATGATATGTCATAACATGCCGAGTCCAAATACATGATTAGATTTCAAAACTTAGTCCAAATCGACACTCAAATCCTCAAAATACACTCTCTTAAAGTGTAGTCCAAACCCCAAATTCTATCTCAAAATCTCATATTTTGGGTGTTAATAATTCATGTAAATTCTTGAAATAATACGAAAAAGAGTAGAAATAATCCTTTACCCCGAAGTCATATATGAAAATCTCCAAGTAAAATCGCCTCTCTCCAAGTCTAGGGCTCAAAATATGTAAGAAAGGGCAAAATCCCGAAATATAACACTTATGGGTCGGCCTAGAACTACCCTTTGCGATCGCAATACACTGTTTCGCGGTCACGAAGCACTAGTCTACACCTGCCTGAAAAGACTTCATCACGAACGCGGGCACATCATCACAATGCGATGACCAAAGGACCAACCTCCTATGCGAACTAGCTATCCATCGTGAACGCGTAGACCAAGCTTCATCCTGCCTCAACTACTCCGCGGATGCGACCTCCATTGCGCGAACACGATGTTTATGGCCCCAAAACTACGTGAACATGACCCTATGTACACGAATGCAAAGGAAAAAATTCCAGCAACTAAAATCACTCTATGCGAATGCGACCCACTAATTGCGAAGGCGAAGCACGTCAGGGACACCAGATCAATTATGCAAATCAAATAAAAATGGTCCAAAATCACCCCGAAACATACTCGAGCCCCTCAAGACCTTGTCCAATCATACCAACAAGTCAAAGTACATCATCACACTTATCCAAAGGTTCGAACCACCACAAATAATATCAAAACCAAGAATCAAAAATCAATTCATTCTCTTAGCTTTCAAACATTCAAACTTCGTCGAATGCGTCTGAATCATGCTTAGTCATTCCGGATCAAATCCAAACTTTGCACATAAATTTTGATCCACCAAATGAACCTATCCAAGGTCTCAAAATCATAATTCAAGTTCGATAACACCGATGTCAACCCCGATCAAACTTATGAACTCTCTAATTCTTCCAATTGCTAATTTTTGACAAGTAGAGCCAAAACCTTCTAGGAACATCTAAATTCAAATCCAAACCTACGCCCAAGTTCAAAATTACCATATGAACCTATTCGAATTGTCAAATCACCAATCCGGGATCGTTTACTCAAAATTCAAACCTTGGTCAACTTTTTCAACTTTCCAACTCGAGAAACATTCTACCAAGTCCACCCTGAACCATTCGAAAATACAACTAATCATGAACGCAAGTCATAATACACCGTATGAAGCCATTCGAATCTCAGATCACAAAATAAAATTCCAGAACTCAAGACAACCGTCCGGATCGTTACATTCTCCCCCTCTTAAACATACATTCGTTCTTGAACATGCCAAGAGTCATTCTAAAGCTATCCAATCACCGTATAAATCGTCATACACATCACTATGGATGATCTCACATCACCTAAATCCATATAAGCCCGTCAACAAAGTCCTAACAGAAGATTCTTTCTTTAATCTTAGCTTACAAGCCTTAGAACCAAATTGCAACATCAGAAAGTCCTTATAAGATCCAATTCTCGCATATATACATGTATCAAGTCCCATAAGTTGTACTAAGTCATAAATGTACTCCTAAGATATAACTACACAATGTACCGCATAACTCATATCCTCATAGTAATACCTTCTGAACATATTAGCTGCCCATTACCAAATCCGGTACCTCTAATATACTTCATATCAAATAAAACCTTAACCCAAACCTTCGCAACAATGCTAATAATAAAAGAAACATGTAGAAAATCTTAACCACCCATCCAATCAATAAGTCGTGCAGTTCTCGTCTCACTCAGTATAAGCTGCTCGACCGACAGGTCACATCAAATGCTATCTAGAACCTCATATGACACGATCCGTGCACCAAACAAGCAACATCTTAAATATGATCAATAATAGAAAGGGGACCAAATAAGAGAACTATCAAACAAATTCAACAGATACAAACCACAAAAGCACAATGTTGTGGATCCATTCCGCAAAAAAGAAACAAAGCACACGGAATAATAAAAAGAATAATATCCAATCATAACTCTGTTACAGTGTGCAACACGATCCAACATCATACCGTTGCAGCGCGCAACCCGATCCAAATATATCAATCCATATGGGAATACCCCTTGAGCCATAATCCTCGTGCTCACTAGCACATGTGTAACAACAACAAGCACATGAAGTGCATGACCATAACCATGGAAGACAAATAACACGATATACCACAAATTGGCAAAACATGACTAAGGTGCAATAAGCAGCCCAACATCTCAAGATCCATCTCGCTCAATATCGCCACAAGGCCTAATCCAAACCACAACAAGCGTGTGAATCATCAAGTAACCTTAAAACCCATCATAGCAGAAGAGAGGAGCACATAACACAGATCAGGGCATGAATAACATCAATTCTACCCGATGATACACCTACGGTAAAAGCTGCATAAGAGTATGCAAATCCAATTAGGTGTAGAATACACATTCATATTAGGCCGACCAATAGGCCCCCAAACTGTTTCAAACCATTCTGAAATAGGTAAATAGCCTTTCAGAGGTCCACAATGACCTATCTATAACACGTACAACCAGTTGTCTTACCCTCTAACACACCTTCATAGTCTGCAACCAAGGAATAGTTTGCCTTTAAGAACATATAGTCTCTAAACTTCAAGAATACGTGAATCTCTACATCTGATCTCTAACTCTCTCACTTAAATGATTGATACATCACTTGTACACAATCACCTCATGAGAAATACTCCCATAATTCTTTTGCATCAAGTAGCAAATCTGAACATCAACAATTACTAACCACACAATTTCTGTAGTACTAGTCAAATATTCTTAAATCAATACACAATGCGTCTTCCACAACACATACCCTTCTCAGGTGATACAATGTAGTGCCAGCATTATCTTAAACAACTGAAATCCCTCAGGCTGCCTAGAACTCGTGACCTTCCTTCTAAAACTGAACCGCAACAAACTTTCTATACATGTAGAAGACATCAACCTCGAGTCGTGGTCGAAACCATCATGAACTCTTTGAAATCCACTAGCATATAGCCCAACCATTGGAACTGGATCTATCTAAATCAACGAAGTCATGCACCAAAAATTAACTCACTCTTAAATGCTCGCTCTAAAGAGACCTTTTAATGAATCCGAAGTTATTTCTTCCATCTTTTTAATACTACAATGTAGAACCAATAATGATATAGAAGTACTGTTTTATGCCGTAATCATCCAAGGCAAATCTCAGATCTTAGTGACACATAAATTCGGAAATCTTTAGATTCCACATATGAATCTTGAACCCAGAATACCATTCCTTCTTCACTTGCCATGACCTTGAGCTGCTATCCAGCTGAATCTCCTCATAAGCTTGCATATCACTAGTCAAAACACACTCTGTTCATTTGCCGAGTACATACTCATCCGCACGACAGCCAAGCCAAATTTCTCATGTACTCCGAAATGGTAGTATATGCATTCCACTTAATAAAATCCTTATACGATTCATACAACCTCAAATCTTTTCACAGGAGATAACCACCTGCTAACCTCAAATCGACATCTTCCTATGACCCTACCATGGTCACAACCACTAAGCAATCAATTAATCTTCCTGAGTCTACACTCATCAACAAGATATAAGAATCCACTTCATTTATCAAATGAACAACTAAAAGATCCATTGACACATCAATATCTCATAACTGTACAACATATCGAGACGATGATTAAGTATCCATAGCCCTTCGCATTCCCTCCGTAAATCACAAACCGTCAGTGCACATAAGATATTGAGTACTCAATATTGCACATGAATCGGAAAAAAGAACTGGAGAATTAGGCTTCAAGCTAAAACAAAGTCGCACAATGAGGAAACAAAGAAGAGGAAGTTTCCTAGATGCCCTATAGCCTCTCGAAGATATATATGAACGTCATTATACCGATCCACAAGACTCTGTTAGACACTTTCTCATGACTCGTAGAACCTATGAATGTAGAGCTCTGATACCAACTTGTCACGAGCCAAAATCCCACCAAGTCATGATGGTACCTAACACAACCCGCTAGGTAAATGCCACGACCCAAAATCCCACCTCAGTGATCATGATGGCACCTAGTTCCTAAGACTATGAAAGCTTATCACATAACAAGATCAACAGAAAATACCAACTTATATATTAATGAATGCTGAAGAGTGCCATGGCATAACAAAAAGCGGAATACAATAGTTTTAAAATCCCAAAACTTGGTAATATTGAGTCATAAGCTCTACAAGAAGTACATAATAAGGCTTAAAGTGTACATCACTGTTTGGAATACATAAACAGTAATAAAGCAACTAAATAGGTGACTCTGAGGCCTGCGAGCGAAACAACAAGTATCTTGAAATCTCCAACAACTCGGGATCAACTCACTAACGACCAGCACGCTCTGAGGTACCTGGATCTGCAAAAAAAATGTGCAGAAGTGTAGTATGAGTATACCACAATCGCTACCCAGTAAGTATCAAGACTAACCTCGGTGGAGTAGTAACGAGTTTCAAGTCGAGACATTCACTAGTCAAATAACATGTGCAAAATATCAATATAACACTAACAACGGAAAGCATGAAAAAATAATATCAAGAAAGAATAGGGCATGTGATAACATGACAATTTAACCAATAACTCGTAAAATACAAAGTGAAATCATTTAAGGAAAACAAGGATATGTTCACATCATCAACCTGTTCCAACACAAGAATAACATCAAAAATCACCCCGAAATACCACATAACATATCAACAAGCCACCCTTATGACTTCACGTGAGCTTCACAATGAAAATTGTCCGTATATAGCTACACGCGCATAAGCTCCTTATTTCGTCGCGTGCGAATCATAATGAAGATTTTCCCTTATTTGCAACATGCGTATAAGCCCCCTTATCTCGCCACATGCGCATCAATAAACACCACCCTTATGCCGCTGTATGCGCATCTCGCCACCCTTATACTCCACACACCTGCACCACACGTACATATGTGCCACAACATTACAACAATAACAATACAAAAGTCATAATAAGATATAGTCCACGACTCAAAAAAAATGTGAACAAGAATCATAATAATAACATAAGGGTGAGAAGAGTGAACAACAATTAGACATGTTTCATATAGCAAACAATCCCAATTCAAGGCATATTAATAGCTTAAGGTCTAATCCGAACAATTACCACACATACGCCCATGTACACACTCATCACCTTATGTACACGTCATTTCACATTGCACAAATAATGCACATTAGACCACATCCTAAAGGGAAATCCCCCCACAAAAAGTTAAGCAAGATACTTACCTCAAATAAGTTAACTCAATACTATAAGAAGCCCTTCCTGCTTGAATCATCCTCCGGACGACTCGAATCTAGCCAAAACAGCTTAATAATATCAATAAAAGTCGTAAGAAACAACCCCAAACAATAAAGTTACGATCTTGGTTCAATTATGCAGAGTTAACCCCTAGCCCGCACCCCGGAACCTGACAAAACCCACAACTTCCGAACAACCGTTCCAATACGAGTCCAAATATATGTGTTTCATTCAAATCCAACCTTAAATCGACTCTCAAATCACCAATTTTTACTTAAAAAAGTTTTTACTAAAATCCCCGATTTCTTCAATTTGATTCACCAATCAATCGCTAAATTCAAGATTGGAATCATGAATAATAAACAAATCCGAGTCAAAAGTACTTACCCCAATCCAATCGTGAATATCTCCTCCAAAATTGCCCAAATCCGAGCTCTATAACTCAAAATATGATAAAATAACCAAAAGCCTCGAAATAGAGTACTTAAGTGATCTTCCCAGGCATATACATCACGAATGCGGCAAGTGTTTCGCATTCGTGAAGCAAAAAATGACGACTGCCTCTGAACCCCTATGCGAACGCGATAATCAGGTTGCAAACGTGATGCATACCACAATAGAGCTTACGCGAACGTGATCCCTCTCTCGCGAATGCGGAGGCCAAAAACCTGATGCCCCAACCGGCCTTCCTTTCAACGTGAACGCGCCTCCTAGCTCTCGATCGCGCAGGCCACTGCCTTCCAAGCTCCGCGAGCACGGTCTTCCCTTCGCGAATGTGAAGAACAAACCTCTCCTGATACCAAAATGCTCTCCGCGAACGCGACTTTCTTGTCGCGATCGTGAAGAAGGAAACAAGACACCGGTCATCAACAATCCAAAACAAGAGGAAATGGTTCAAAACCCATCTGAAATACACCTGAGGCCCCGAGACCTTGTCTAATCATACCAACCAATCCCAAAATATACCAGGAACCTACTCGATGCCTCAAATCACATAAAACAATATCGAAACCACGAATTGCACCTTAATTCAAGCCTAAGGAACCAATCTAAATTTCCAAATTCAAAACTTATACCGAACACGCCTAAACACCTCGAAACGACCTCAAATTTTGCATGCAAGCCCCAAATGACACAAAGGCCATATTCCAACTCTCGGAATCAAAATCCAAACATGATATTAATAAAGTCATCTCTCAGACCTATCAACCTTCCAACTTTCGCCAAATAGAACCAATTCAACCGAGGGACCTCCAAATCCAAATCTAGATTTATGCCTAAGTCCAAAATAACCATACGAAGATATGGAAACCATCAAAATACCATTCCGAAGTCGTCTATACAAAATTCAAATCCCGGTCAAATCTAACAACTTATGCCTCCAACCAAGGGATTAAGTGTCCCGAATTAATCCAAAACCTCCCCGAAACCAAACCAACCATCCTCGTAAGTCATGTTACAAATACAAATATGTAAAGCATCAAATAGGGGAAACGGGGCCAAAATAATCAAAATGACCGACCAGGTTGTTACATTCTCCCCCTCTTAAGCAAACATCCGTCCTCGAACGAGTATGGAGACATACCTGAAGTGCCAAAAAGGTGAGGATATCGGCTCCACATATCACGCTCAGTCTCCCAAGTCGCCTCCTCGACCATTCTTCGGCCTCAAATTCCAGACCTGCCTGTACAAAATAGCCACGACTCCTCAACATAGGTCAAATCCTTGTCCAATTGCACTGAGCTGAAATCTAACACCTGTGACGGATCACCATAATATTTTTGGAGAATAGAAACATGGAACACTGGTCGAACGCCCAATAAGCTGGGTGGCAATACAAGTCTGTAGGCCATCCGCCAACTCTCTCAAATATCTCAAAAGGACCAATATACCGAGGGCTCAACTTGCCCTTATTCCCGAATCTCATCACACCCTTCATGGGAGAAACTCTGAGTAGAACCCTCTTACCCACTATGACTACCACATTACGAGCCTCCTATCAGCATAACTCTTTTGCCTGGACTACTGTGCGAAGCTGCTCCTGAACCAACTTCACCTTCTCCAAATCATCACGGACTAAATCAGTTCCCAACAACCTAGCCTTCCCAAGCTCAAACCAACCAACCAGAGAACGACATCGCCTCTCATATAAGTCCTCATAAGGAGCTACCTGGATGCTCGACTAATAGTTGTTGTTATAGGAGAACTCTGCTAATGGTATAAAATGATCCCTGAGCCCCCAAATCAGTGACACAGACACGTAACATGTCCTCCAAGATCCGAATAGTGCGCTCGGATTGCCTTTCTATATGTGGATGAAATGATGTACTCAGCTCGACCTGTGTGCCTAGCTCACGCTGCACAGCCCTCCAAAAATGAGATGTGAACTGCATTCCCCGATTGCAGATAATAGAAACCGGCACACCATGAAGGCGAACAATCTCACGAAGATAAATCCGAGCCAATTGCTCTGAAGAGTAAGTAGTCATGGCTGGAGTGAAGTGTGTAGAGTTGGTCAGTCTGTCCACAATGACCCACACTACATCAAATCTCTTCAAGGTCAGTGGAAGTCCAACTACAAAATTCATAGTGATACGCTCCCACTTCAACTCCAGAATATCAAGCCTCTGAAGCAAACCGCTTAGTCTCTGATGCTCGTACTTAACCTACTAACAGTTCAAACACCGATCCACATGCTGTGCAATATCCTTCTTCATCCTTCTCCACCAGTAGTGCTGCTTCAAATCATAGTACATTTTTGTTGCACCCGGATGAATGGAATACCACGAACTATGGGCCTGCTCAAGAATCAGCTCCCGCAGCCCATCCACATTGGGCACAGAAATCCGGCCCGGAAGCCTCAACACCTCATCATTACCAATAGTCACCTCCTTAACATCACCGTGCTGCACCATGTCCGTAAGGAAAGTAAGTGGGGATAGTCATACTGACGCGCCTTGATGCGCTCAATCAAGGAAGACCGTGAAACCACACAAGCAAGAACCAGGCCGGGCTCCGAAAGATCTAGCCTCACGAACTATTGGCCAATGCCTAAACACCCAAACCTAACAGTCTCTTCCCCACTGGAATAAAAGTAAGACTCCCCATGCTCTCAGCCTTCCTACTTAAAGTGTCGGCCGCTACATTGGCTTTTCCGAGATGATAAAGAATGGCAATATCATAGTCTTTTAGTAGCTCTAACCACTTCCATTGCCTCAATTTCAGATCCTTTTGCTTGAATAAGTGTTGAAGACTCTCGTGATCTGTGAACACCTCACATGACACGTCGTAGAGATAGTGCCTCCCAATCTTGAGCGCGTGACCTATGGCTACTAACTCCAAATCATGCACTGGGTAGTTTTTCTCGTGGGCTTCAACTGACGCGAAACATAGGCAATCACTCTACCCTCCTGCATCAAGCACACCCAATGCCAATCCCTGAAGCATCAAAATAGATAATATATGAACCCGATGCTGAAGGCAAAACCAAAACTGAAGCTGTAGTCAAGGCAGTCTTGAGCTTCTTAAAGCTCTCCTTAGACTCGTCGGACCACATGAATAGGGCACTGTTTGGTCAATCTAGTCAATGGGTATGCTATAGATGAAAACCCCTCCATAAAACGGCGATAATACCCAGCTAACCCAAGGAAACTCCGGATCTTAGTAGCGGTAGCAAGTCGGGGCCAACTGAACTGCCTCAATCTTCTTCGGATCCACCTTAATCCCCTTACTGGACACCACGTGGCCCAAGAATGCCACTGAATCAAGCCAAAACTCGTACTTGGAGATTTAGCATACAGCTTCTTCTCCCTTAAAGTCCGGAGCACGATACTCAAGTGCTGCTCATGCTTCTCTCGGTTGAGAGGAACCCATTCCAACTCTCGGAACCAAAATTCGTATGAAATTTGTATTTGATTTGTATGTTATTTTAGAATACATTCTTCTTTCTCTTTCTCGATTTGCTAAAGAAGGAAACCAGAGAATGAATTCTAAATCGGCTTATTTGCACTGATTCATGTTTGTTTGAACTTAAAAACTCAGATATTAATCGAAACTGAAGGGTTTGAGGTGGAGAAATTTCGATTTCCAGCATCGAAAGCATCATCGTCGCATTTTAAAGAAATTGATTTCATTGGAGATCTGAAATTATTTGTGATTTTTTGAATCAGCTCGAAATGGCGTTCACGTTTAACAATTTGTCAATACAATGATGAGTTTACTTGTAGAGATGGGAACATAGGATGAATTTGTGATTGAAATTGGGAGAGAATTGCGTATTTCTGATTTTTGATTAACCTTATTGTTGCGATGCTTGGAACAGGGGATGAATTTTGGAAGAGAATACTATACAGAGCTGTAGGTGGATTATATACGTATCTTTTTGTAACCGAAGAAAATGTAAAATTGGAAGAGAATATCATACAAAATAGGGGATGCGCGAATCTCGTATTTAAAAAGGAAATGTAAAACTGGAAGGACACTTCTTACCTAAATTGTATACAAATTGTAAAATAATATCAGTTACAACTTGCAAATAACAAATGTTTAACAAATCGGATAAATAAGCTTAAAAAATAATATAGGAATGAAAAAATCTCAATCCATTTATATTGTCCAACCAAAAGTCCATTATCCGTCTTTACGAATGAAGGAGCTACCTTTTCCTGCGAGCGCAACACTAATCATATAACTAATCGGCGCGTTGCTCAGTGAACATTTCAATTGATCACTTTTAGTGACGCTTTCAACCAACTGTTTATACTCAGATTGCTTTTGAAGAAAAGGGAGCAGTGGAGAGAGACGGTTCAAAACCTAACCGTAACTGATAACCGAATTTTAAAATTGTCTTATTGGCTTATTGGTATTGGATTATTGAATTAACAGTTGGTGAACTGATTGAAAATTTATAGTTAACGATTTAGCGGTTCAGACCAGATTACTCTAATTTTCCTTATCGGATAAACAGTTAGCCCGTTAAAAATTATTATATTTATATTTTTATCCCTAGGTATATAAAATATCTATTGTAAAATCTATTTGGTTATCGCCCATTCAGTATTCTTATGAAATAAAGAGCCACTATCTTAGGTTATCTCCAGCAACGAGTTCTCCCTAATCGAAGCAAAATTAGTCTCCCTAAAATTGGTCAAAACGAAACAACAATCTTCTCTTAATCTCTACTTCAAGTCAACAACTTCTTGTTATTCTCTCTCTTAGTCATACTTATAATTAAGACTGGCTAATGGTCCGGTTCTAACCGGACCGGACCGGACCGGTTCGGGGCCGGAAACCGGCCCGGACCGGTTAGAACCGGACAAAATACATGAGGGGGGATTGGGGTCCGGTCACGAAACGGCTCAGGGATTTAAAACCGGACGAACCGGTACTGTTTGGGGCCCGGACCGGCCGGACCGGACCGGAACCGGACCGGACCGGCCGGACCGGACCGGAACCGGACCGGACCGGACCGGGAATAATGCCAGCCTCTTCCTCTTTAAATTATAGCCGTTGCCAACGGCTATATTGATGAAATAGCCGTTGGGCAACGGCCAAAAATGGCTCTTTGCACCCCATAACCCCTCCATAACCCCCCCTAACTATTTTTTCTTATAAATACCCTATTATTTCATCATATTATTCACAAAAATCATCAAACTCTCTCTAATTCTCTCAAAATCATCTACAATATTGTTATTTTGTTACATTGGCTACTTGTGTAAAGTTTAACTTCTACAATTTTGGCTATTATTTATCAAGTGTTACTTGGAGTTGCTAAATTGCTATCAATTGAAGCTTCAAGTTTCAACTTCCTTTCAATTATACGGCTATATTGGTTGGTCGTTCCTATCTCTACTCTTTAATTATTCTTTTGTGAAATATTTATTTTATTGGTTGTTATTTTATTTGCTTATTGCTATAAATTATAGTTACTCTTTAATTATACTTTTGTGAAATATTTATTTTATTGGTTGTTATTTTATTTGCTTATTGCTATAAATTATAGTTATGTCTCAAAGAGGTTCAATTGGAACTGGTAGTGTAGGGAGGGCACGTGGTCGTTCGGGAAATAAGGGTAAAGGAATTATGGGTAGTTCTACTTCTAATCAACACGTAGAGGAACATCAATATTATCATGATTTTAGCTCCTTTAACCCACTTGATTCACAAAACGTAGAAGCAGAATTTAATTATAAAACTGGGGTTAATTTAGAAGAACAACGTGAATTTGAGGCTAGTCCACCTGAAGTTCAGTCCAACTTGCCTCCCCCCGTACCTCCCACTAGAGCCCCGGTTCAACGTAAGGAAAGATCTGAGGTTTGGGAGTTTGTACAGAAAAACAAGGAAAATCAGACGGCTATTTGTGGTCTTTGTGGACATGTGTGGGTATTTAGAACTGGGGGTAATGAAGGTGGGACGGGTAAAATTAAAACTCACTTATTACAAAAACATCCCAAGGAATGGTCAAAGCGGGCGGGGGTATTTATTATGGACTAGCATGGGGGGTAGCACATGACGCATCCTCGGGTATCCAAACTATATATAACCCTACAACAGGAGGAATTCTTAGTTACAATAAACAAAGGGATAGAGAAAATATTGCTAAGCTAGTTGCGGTAGAGGGTTTATCTTATAGTTTTCCTTGTTCGATATGTCCAAGCTACATATAATCCTTCCTTTAAAGGTTTTCCAAGAACAACCGTAAAAAATGATATTATAAAATTTAAAAATGAATATAGAGATTATTTTAGATATTTATTTGATAATTTTGACACTAGAGTATGTCTTACAACTGATATGGGTCGTTCAAATAATAATTGCGATTATATTACTGTTACGGTTCATTGGATAGATCCTGATTGGGTCTTCCAAAAACGTATAATTGCATATAAAGTAGTTGATGAACCCCACACGGGAAATTATATCTCCAAAACTGTTTCATCTATTTGTCGTACTTATTGTTTGACTAATAAAGTTTTTAGTATAACAGTAGATAATGTTACGAACAACACTGAAGCACTTAGGAATTTAAGACCTATTTTAAACCCCTCCTTTCAAGGAATTTTTCCATGTTAGATGTGCATGTCATATATACAACTTAGTAGTCAAGGATGGTCTTGACTTGTTTAACAACATTATTGAAAAAGTTAAAGTAGCTATTGCCTTTATTTTTAGAAATAAAAATCAACAAAGAAAAAAAGAATGGGAAAGAAAATGTATAGAATTAGGAATGCCGATTAGGAGAGTTCCTAAGGAAGTTTCTACTAGGTGGAACACTTTATATGAAGCATTAACTGTTGCTTATGAATATAGAGAGCCTATTACTCAAATGTATAATAAATATTTTATGGATATTTACCACCTTAAGGAGGAAGATTGGAACCTTGTTGAACATCTTCTCCAGTTTTTAGAAAAATTTTATCATGCGACTTTAGAATTTTCTGGACAGTATTATCCAACTACTCCTACTATGTTATACTATATAGCCGACATATCCGAATTATTAAAATTATATAGGCAATATACTTCATATAAAATGGCTGTAGAGGCCATGATTGAAAAGTTTAAAAAATATATTTTCCCAGTTTCTCAACTTTTTTACATTGCTTCTGTGTTGCATCCTGCATTTAAATTAAAGTTAACTGAATGACTTGTTCAGGCAATATACACAAATTTAGAAATTACACCTCTTGAAATTGTAACTAACAAGTACCCGAGTGTAGATGTTGCTCGAGGTAAAGTTTCTACTGATTTTCAGGCTATTTTCTCAAAGTACAGAGCTTGGGCAGAGAGTGCTACACCAACTGCACCGATACTTTCAAGCGGTGAAAGTTCTTCTCAATCAAGCAAACGACATGCCGGGATGAGCAGCTTCGGAGGACTTGATCAGGTGCTGCTTGCAGAACAAGATGACTACGGGGAGGAATACAGCGAGTTCCAAGTCTACTTGATCCAGTATCCGAAGAAACTGACAAGTTTTGGAACTCACGATCTATTAGATTGCTGGAAGAGTCAAGAAACACAATTTCCTATACTCTCAAAAATGGCCCGTGATATCTTGACAATTCAAGCGTCATCTGTTGCATTGGAGAGCGCTTTCAGCCAGGGAAGATTTCAGATTGGAGATCATCGACATTCACTAAGAGAAGAAGCAATGGAGACTGGAG
>MCJB01052876.1:0-21688 GCA_002018475.1 Nicotiana obtusifolia | reverse complement strand
GTCCAGCAACATTCAAAGCAATCATCAGCAAATCTGAAAACCAGCAGCCTCGACACCAACATGAAACTCAACACAAACCGAGTCCTCACCAGCAACAACAGTTACATTATCAGCAGGGAATCAACAACACTATGGAGAGCATGGGACAGCATCACAAGCAGCATAGAATACAGAAGCAACATCAACATTCACAACAAACAACATCCTCCCAAACAGAGCATGGCACCTCATACCAATACTCACTGTCAAAGAATTGGGAGCAGGCAGATAACTCTCATCATAGCATTAGAAATAGGAATATATGTAATCAGCAAAGCCGACCTAGACTTACTTCATCTTGTTTTTGTAAATATGACTATCTATCACACTAACATAGATAGACATTACATCTACCTAGGTTGGACAACTCTAGAATCTTTTGATCCACAAAGGCAAATCTATCACCTTTTGGTTATTTTTAAGACAAAGTACTTGTATTTTATTGGGGAGGTAAGGTTTATGTCCCCCTCCTTTTATGTAAATTTTAATATCTAAATAATAAAATCATTTTAATCAAAAAAAAAATTGTGTAGATCACGGAGTCGGTCAGTGTCACGACCTAAAATTCACCTAGTTGTGATGGCACCTAACCCAACCCGTCAGGTAAACCAATTAACAACTATCCAATTTAAATGAGATTTATCAAGAAAAGAAATGAAAATACAACTGCTTTATACAAGAATTCCCCAAGGACTGGTAGTATAAGTCATGAGCTTCTAAGATTTAGAATTTACAAAGCTTGTATGAAATAAAGTACATCATCTGTTTGAAATATACATGAACAGAGTAAAATTCTAAAGCTACATAGATCAAGAGGCAGCAATACTAGAATGCAGGTACATCTTCAAATCCAACTCCCGCCATGCACAGCAATATCAGCATCCAGCATCTGCACGTAAGGTGCAGAAGTGTAGTATGAGTACAACAGACCCCATGTACTCAATAAGTAACAAACCTAACCTTAGGTTGAAAGTAGTGACGAGCTGGAACAAAAGTCGGAGTCCAACACCAATAGCCAACAATAGTTCATAACAACATAATAAAAGTGATAAAAGAAATAACTCAGAGATATAGTGCTCAGATTGTTCACAGTTCCAAAAAATAGGCATGCTTTTCAAGTATGTCAGTGAAAATCCAAATCTTTTACCGAAATCACCCAAATTTGAGTACGTTTGTAAAACTATGATTTTTCCCAAAGCTTTCAGTAGGTAAATACTTCATTTTCAAATGGCATGAGAAAAGTACATCTCTATGCCTACATATCAATGTGAATCTTAAGTCATGAATGACACATTGTCGTACAACATGAGGTAATGCATCTCTATGCCCGTATCTCAAGTGTGTATGTCGAATGCAATGCAACTCAGTGATAAAACCATATGCATACTCTCGGAGTATCAATTCACTCAGTCCACCTAGTCACTCAGTCCTCACAGTCACCAGTCCTCCCAATCACTCGGCACTCGCTCTCGGCACTCGCACTCAGTAGGTACCTGCGCTCACTGGGGGTGTACAGACTCCGGAGGGGCTCCTACAGCCCAAGTGCTATAACAAGCCAATCATGGCTAAATCAATAAAACATGCTACGGCGTGCAGCATGATCCCATTATATACAATAATACCTGCTGCGGCGTGCAACCCGATCCCATCAATATCGTCACCATCAAGCCCTTGGCCTCACTCAATCATCAATCTGTTCGGTCGCTCGGGCTCACAATGTCATGAAAAGTCAGCCCAAAATGATGATATGCTGTATCAATAAATGGTAACAGAGACTGAGATATGATATGCAAATAAATGCGTATGATCGAGTATGTAATTGCAATGTAAGAAAATAACTCAACAGCAGAAATGACCTCAGTGGGTCCCAACAGATAAGCATATAGCCTAGACATGGTTTCTAACATGGATCACAGCACAATTAATCTAGCACGCAGAGATTTCATGGTTACAAATAAGATTAGGTATTTACACAGCACCATAGAAATAACCGAGTCACATTCACACGGTGCACGCCCACACGCTCGTCACTTAGCATGTTCGTCACCTCAACACCAAACACATATCACGTATATTCAGGGGTTCATGCACTCAGCACCAAGTTTAGAAGTGTTACTTACCTCGAGCAAGCTAAATCCAATACTGAGCAAGCCAAACTATGCTCTAAAAATGCCATCCCGCGCATACCGACCTCCGAACGGTCTCGAAACTAGCCAAAAGCAACTCAAATACATTAAATAAAGTCTTAGGAAACAATTCCAATTGATAGAGGTCTAATCTTTAGTCAAAAGCCCAAAGTCAACCAAAAGTCAAACCCGGGCCCAAACCTCGGAACCCGACAAAACACACAAAATCCAACAACCCATTCAATTTCGAGTCCAACCATACTAATTTCACTCAAATCCTACTCTGAATTGATGTGCAAAACTAAAAAAAAAAAATTCGTTTTATGAAAGTTTAAAAAAAATCCCCCAATTTCCTCTTTAAAATTCATTAACAAACTGCAAAAAATGAAGATAGATTCACAAAATATAATCAAAACCGAGTGTAGAACACTTACCGCAATCCACATGATGAAAATCGCTTCAATACTCGCCTCGATCCGAGCCCCAAATCTCAAAATATGATAAAAGAACGAAAAGCTTCGATTTAATGTTGTTCTGCCCAGTCCTCGTCGCATCTGCGACATGCCAACTGCTTTTGCGGAGTCGCTTCTACGACTAACTTTTCGCTTCTACGATAACCGCTAACTAGCCGACCACTTGCTTTTGAGATCTCCTACTCGCTTCTGCGATCACGCTTCTGCGCACATTGAACTGCGTCTATGGTCGCGCAGATTCGCCCATGCACCCGCACCTGCGAATCTCACGCCCAGCTATCCCTGTTCGCTTCTGTGAAGAAGACCCCGCATCTGCGACATCGCTTTTGTGACCAATTGTCTGTAGATGCGGCCACACTAGAACCAGCAGCCTTAGCTAAATGCAACATGCGACGAAATAGTTCGAATCTCGTCTGGAACTCACCCAAGCTCCTCAGGACCTCGTCCAAATATACCAACATGTCCCATAACATAACACGGACCTACTCGAGGCCTCGTATCAAACATAACAATATCGAAACAATGAATCGCACCTCCAATCGAACTTAATGAACTCTTGAACTTTCAACTTCAAAAACTTGCGGCGAAACATATCAAATCAACTCCGAATGAACTCAAATTTTGCACACAAGTCCCAAATAACATAACAAAGCTATTCCAATTCTCGGAACCACAATCCGAATCCGATATTATCAAAGTCAACTCCCGGTCAAACTTATGAACTTTCCAAACCTTCAAATTTTTAACTTTCGCCAATTAGCGCCGAATCCTTCTAGAAATATCCAAATGCAAATTTGGGCATACGCCTAAGTCTAAAATCACCATATGGACCTAACGGATCCCTCAAAACTTCATTGCGGGGTTAAATTCACAAAAGTCAAACTTATTCAACTCTTCCAACTTAAAGCTTAAATCATGAAATTCATTCCTCCAAATCGATTCCGAATAACCTTTAAACCAAAACCGATGATTCAAATAATTCATAATACATCATACCGAGCTACTCATGCCCTCAAACTACCGAGCAAAGTGCAAATGCTCGAAACAACCGGTCGGGTTGTTACATCCTCCCCCACTTAAGCATACGTTCGTTCCCGAACGTGCCAAGAGTCATTCTTAAGCCATCAAATGGCTGTGTAACCTTACCACACACATACCCGAGGGTGATACCACATCACCCTATTCCATATAGGCTTGACAACGCAACATAACTGAAGATCATTACTTCAGCCTTAGCCCGTAAACCACATAATCCAATTCCCAACATCCAAAATTTCCAATAAGATCTGAATCTCGCATCTACATAATGTATAAATGTGAGCAAGCAGTATCAAGCCATAACCATAACCCAAGATGCAATCAAATGATATACCACATAACTGAAATACTCATAGCAATAATTCCGACCACAATAACTGCTTGAATCAAACCCGGTACTGATAATAAACCTCGTAGAAAACAAAAGCTCGTTCTAAAACCTTCGTACACTGCTAATGATGGAAGAAACACGTAGAAACTCATAACCACTTATCAGATCAACAAGCCATGGAGCTCCCTCTCCTTCGACAAGAACTATAGACAATTTCTAAGCCAATCAACAACATTATCCTTCCAAATATATCGCAATCAAATCTGATAGCACCCATTCTAGGTCCAACGACCTCATCTTATCAAATACAAGCTACTCTACTGACATGCCACACCAATACTACCCAGAGCCACAAACCATGCAATTCGTGCATCGATACACAATAATTCAAATGTACTTAAACATAGAAAACGATTCCAATGAGAGAACCGTCCCGCAAGCTCAACAAGTACCACGACAAACCGCAATATTACAAACCCATCTTACATAGTAGAACCAAGACACACGAATCTAACACAAAGGATTATATCCCGACATTACCCAGCTGCAATGCATGACCCCATCCAGACATGTGTCCATATGGAATACCTCAAGCCACCATGCTCAAAATCAACTACTACACGCAATTCGACATCAAATACGTAAAGTGTATGACCTTAACCACGGAGAAGCAAATAGCACAATATGCTACAGTCCTAACAGAACATAACCAAGGCGCAATCAACTGTTTGATACCCCAATAACCATCTCGCTCAAATCCCGCTACAAGACTCAAATAAAACCGCATAATGTATGCTTATAACCAACAAATAAAAACCCCTCGAGGCATAGAAGGTAACTCATAGAACATAATGGAACATGAATATGCTCAACTATGACCGAATGGCACATCCCTCAACAATAGCAGTACAGAGTCAACCAATCCGACCCGGTGTAGAATACACATCCTTATTGGGCCTACCAATGGATCCCAAATCAACTCTTGTCACCCACAAATAGATAAATAACCCTCCAAAAGTCTACAATGACTAAATCGTAACACATACTATCATCTGGCTAGCTTTAGCCACAACTTTACAGTCCAAAACCATGAAGCAATCTGCTTCTGGGAGCTCTCAGTCTCTAAATTCATAGAACACATGAATCACCATATCTGCTCCCAACTCCACCGCCCGAATGTCTAACAAATCTCCCATACACGATCATCCCACAAGGAATACTTTCATAATTCTTCCGTGCCATATAGCAAAATCTGAATATCAGTAGTTGATCAACCAGGCGAGTACAGCGATACCGATGAAGCATCCATAAATCAACACTCAGTGCACCTTCTGAAATGCACACCCTTCTCAGGAATTACCAAGTAGTTATAACATTCATCTATATATCTGAAATTGTTCCAGCTGTCCAAAATTCATGACCTTCCCTCCAAATATGAACGGTGACCTTGCACATGAAAAACTCAATCCTACACAATACACCGCATATATCATGCCATCATATGAAACGTACGAGAATCTCATAATCAACTCTAAGTCACAAGCATAATACATACCAATCAGTCAAAAACCTTCCATTTGGTCTCATCCAGGAGAAAATCACAATACGCAACATGTTCTTCACGCCAGTAGGAAATATCCATCCCAAGCCATAATAGAAACCATCGAGAACTCTTCGAAACCCATTTGCCCATAACCAAACCATCAGAACTGAGTCTCTCTAACTCAACCAAGCCACGCAGGTTGCCAAACCCAAGAGTATTGACACAAAAATACCTGTAAAGCCTCACCACACCATAAGTACCCAAAGAACCAATCATATTTATTACTGTATTGATCCAGCCTACTACCAAGCTGTCCCATTTCTTCGAGTTCCTTCTGAATTGCCCTCAACTGGCACTTCTCCTTGTTAGAATACCATGATCCTCACCCAAAGCTCACCACAAGAGATCCTAGCATAAAACCACACTGTCCTAAGGCCCATAAGCCGCTGTATTCCCTTTAAGCACCCCCAAATGTACTGCAAGTGAGAAACCCACTCTGAAGAGACCTTCTGTTAATCTAAAGTCGTTTCCTCCACCTTTTTAATATAAAAATGTAAAATCCATAATGATATAGAAATACTGCGAGTCTCGACACCATCCAATGTAAATCTCATATCCTAGCCATTTATAAATCCGGAAAAATTCTCAAGTGCTATATATAATTCTTGAATTCATTAGATCCTTCTCGAGAGTCATCCATTCTGCTCAAATCTCAATTGTGTTGACCAAACGGGCCAAACGACTTGTGCCCCATTAGCACAGCAACACCTAAAGAAGTAATCCACACCTTTAAGCAACCGAGCAATTTCCTACTCCACGTGCACTACATCTTTCATGAATAATAACTCAATCATCCTATGATTCCCATATACCTATAAAGTGTAACACATCCCATATCCAAAAATTTCTTTACTCGAGTCATCCTCGATCTCAACCTCTGCAAGTCAGAACTAATCCACAAGTATGCCTCAGACCAAAACCATGCAACACATAACCATGCAATCAAATCGTCGATAGCAAACTCCCCCACTTAGCTTAATGCCATAGAATAGAACATCTGATAACTCACCATACCCGTACTCTATTACTACCATAATACCGCAGGGAGATTCAACTAAATCTTTCATAAGCTCACATAACATAAACCACATTGTACCTCAAATTATCTACTAAGCCCGCATACATCCACATGACGATCATGTCAACTTTCTCAACCAAACTCAAATTCAAATCTCAACACCATATACCTCGCTGGTAGAAAGGAAACTCTCCACATAACATTATAAGGATCACACCTCCATAGATTACTCTTTAGGAGATAACCCACATGCTTAGCCTCAAATTGGCATCTTGCTACACCCTTTAGATGCCGCGGTTACTATGCATCACTTAATCTTCCTGAGTCTAAACTCACCACAAGACATGAAAATCTACTTTGTTCCACAATTAAATAACATGAAAAATCTTTCAACACACTCTGGAGACTATACGTTTCACATCAAGACTGCAATCTAGCACCCAATAGTCCTTTTTACATCTTAAGAGAACTGTTTTCATCACATTCAAACCATCCGAACACATCCTGCAGTCACATCATACTTATCATATAGCTATCCAACCACTCATCGAGTCACAAATTTCATTCATAGGGACACTACCGGACATATAAGTCCAAAAGCTCGTGCATCACACAACCGAAATCCCCATGGTCAAGCTACAATCATAATCCGACCTCAAGTCCTACAGACTGGCCCATCATCAGCACACAGAAATCACATCTCACACCTCATCCATGGACTCACAAGCCTACAAACTCACATGCGCACATGAATCCGTGGAGGGAATTTAAAGAGTTATGTTTCAAGCTGAATCAATGTCGCACGATAAGGAAAGAAAGATGGGAAGTTTATCCTAGATGTCATGTAGCCTCTCGAAAATAGGTATGGACGTTATCATTCTGATCAACAAGACTCTACTAGATACTTGCTCATGATTTGTAGAACCTATGAACCTAGAGCTCTGGTACCAACTCGTCATGACCCAAAATCCACCTAGTGTGATGGCACCTAACCCAACCCGTCAGGTAAGTCAATTAACAACTATTCAATATAAATGAGATTTATTAAGAAAAGAAATGAAAATACAACTTCTTCATACAACCCAAGGACAGGTAGTACAAATCATGAGCTTCTAAGATTTAAAAATTACAAAGCTAGTATGAAATAAAGGTATCTGCTTGAAATATACATGAACATATTAAAATTTTAAAGCTACCAAGATCAAGAGGCAGCTATGACTGGAATGCAGGTACATCTTCAAATCCAGCTCCTACCGTGCACAACAACATCAACATCCAACATCTGCACGCAAGGTGCAGAATTGTAGTATGAGTACAACCTACCCATGTACTCAATTTGTAGCAAACATAACCTTAGGTTGAAAGTAGTGATGAGCTGGAACAAAGGTCGGAGTCCAACACCAATAGCCAACAACAATTCGTAACAACATAATAAAAGTTATAAAATAAGTAACTCAGAGATATAATGCTCGACTCGTTTGGAAAATAGACATGCTTTTCACGTATGTTAGCGAAAACTCAAATCTTTTACCAAAATCACAAAAATGTGAGCATACTTGTAAAACTGTGATTTTTCCTAAAACTTTCAACAGGTAAATGTTTCATTTTCGAATGGCATGAGGAAAGTATATCACTATGCCTACATGTCAATGTGTATGTGAAGTCATGAATGACACAATGTTGTACATCATGAGAAAAATGCATCTCTGTATGTCAAGTGTGCATGTCAAATGCAATGCAGCTCAGTGATAAAACTATATGCATACTATCAGAGTATCAATTCAATCAGTCCTCCCAGTCACTCAGTCCTCACAGTCACTCAGTCCTCCCAATCATTCGGCACTCGCACTCAGTAGGTACCTGCGCTGACAGGGGGTGTACAGACTTCGGAGGGGCTCCTTCAGCCCAAGCGCTATAACAAGCCAATCACGGCATAAATCAATAAAACATGCTGCGGCGTGCAACCCGATCCCATCATAAATCAATAATACTTACTGTGGCGTGTAGCCCAATTCCATCAATATCCTCACCATTAGGTCCTCGGCCTCACTCAATCATCAATCTCCCCAGTCTCTCGAGCTCACAATGTCATGAAAAATCAGCCCAAAATGATGATGTGATGTATCAATAAATGGTAACAGAGACTGAGATATGATATGCAAATGAATGCGTATGACTGAGTATGTAATTGCAATGTAAGCAAATAACTCAACAGCAGAAATGACCTCAGTAGGTCCCAAAAGGTTAAGCATATAGCCTAGGCATGGTTTCTAACATGGATCACAGCTCAATTACTCTAGCACATAGAGATTTCATGGATACAACTAATATTAGGTAACTACACAGCACCACAGAAATAACAGTGTCATAATTCACACGGTGCACGCCCACACGCCCGTCACTTAGCATGTGTGTCACCTCAACACCATACACATATCACATATATTTAGGGGTTCAAACCCTCAGTACCAAGTTTAGAAGTGTTACTTACCTCAAACAAGCTAAATCCAATACCGAGCAAGCCAAATGATGCTCCAAAAATGCCATCCTACGCGTACCGACCTTCGAACGGCTCGATACTAGCCAAGAACATCTCAAATACATCAAATAAAGTCTAAGGAAACAATTCCAATTAATAAAGGTCGAATCATTACTCAAAAGTCCAAAATCAACCAAAAATCAAACCCGGACCCGCACCTCGGAACCCGACAAAACTCATAAAATCCGACAACCCATTCAATTTCGAGTCCAACCATATTAATTTCACTCAAATACAACTCCTAATCGATGTTCAAAACTAAAAAAAATTTCGCTTTATGAAATATTAGACAAACTCCCCCAATTTCCTCTTTAAAATTCATCAACAAATTGCCAAAAAGGAAGATAGATTCTCGAAATATAATCAAAACTGAGTGTAGAACACTTACCTCAATCCACGTGATGAAAATCGCTTCAAAACTCGCTTCGATCCGAGCCCAAATCTCAAAATATGATAAAAGAACCAAAAGCCTCGATTTAATACTGTCCTGCCTAGTCCTCGTCACATCTGCGATATCTCAGCCGCTTTTGCGGAGTCGCTTCTACGACTAACTTTTAGTGATGACCACTAACCAGCCGACCCCTCGCTTCTACGATCTCCTACCCACTTCTACGCACATTGAACCGCGTTTGCGGTCGTGCAGGTGCGCCCATGCATCCGCACCTGCAACTCTTACGCTCAGCTGTCCCTGTTTGCTTCTGTGAAGAAGACCCCGCATCTGTGACATCACTTCTGCGACCAATCATGCACAGATGCAGCCAAACCAGAAGCAGTAGCCTTAGCCAAATGCAACATCCGACGAAATGGTTCGAACCTCGTCCGAAACTCACCCGAGCTCCTCGGGACCCTGTCCAAATATACCAACATGTCCCATAACATAACATGGAACTACTCGAGGCCTCATATGACTCATAGCAACATCAAAACAATGAATTGCACCTCAAATTGAACTTAATGAACTCTTGAACTTTCAACTTCTAAAACGCGCGCCGAAACATATCAAATCAACTCGGGAATGAACTCAAATTTTGCAGACAAGTCCCAATAACATTACAAAGATATTCTAATTCCCGGAACCACAATCTGAATTCGATATCCACAAAGTCAACTCCCGGTCAAACTTATTAACTTTCCAAATCTTCAAATTTCTAATTTTCGCCAATTAGTATCGAATATTTCTAGAAATATCCAAAGGGAAATCCGGGTATATACTCATGTCTATAATCACCACCCCGACCTAACGGATCCCTCAAAACTTTGTTGCGGGGTTAAATTCACAAAAGTCAAACTTAGTCAACTCTTCCAACTTAAAGCTTAAATCATGAAAGATTCTGCCCAATCGATTTTGAATAGCCTGAAAACTAAAATTGTGATTCACGTAAGTCATAATACATCATACGAAGCTACTCATGCCCTCAAACTACCGAGCAAAATGCAAATGCTCGAAACGACCAGCCGGGTCGTTACAACCAGCTTAGTGTTGAGAGCTAAGCTACTGATGTTGAGACCCGAGGTAGAGCTATTTCTTGATCACAGTCCTTGGAGTCTCTTTCTATCTTTTAATACTATTATTATTTCAGATAGTATACTGTATTACAAACTTGTATTCAAAAATTAAAGCTCATGACTCCGTGTGACCAATTTTGGGGATATGTCATATTGTTTTGGTATTTGTCTATGATTGTTCGACTTTCAAACTCATTTACTCTATATCTATTATTATTTTCTACAATATTTTATGATTGGCTTGCCTAGCAAGTGAGATTAGACACCATTACGGTCAATGGTGGTTTTGGGTCGTGACTGTTTAGTATCAGACCACTAGGTTGCTTAGGTTTCATGTATCTTGAGCAAGTTTAGTAGAGTCTTGTAGATCGATACAGAGACGTCTGTGCTTATCTTTGAGAGGCTACAAGACTGTTAGAAAACTTCTCTTTCTTTCATTCTCTATCGTCCAGATGTATTTATCCTGAAGTTTGAACTTTTGTCTTTCTATTATCTCATAGATAGTGAGGACACAAGCTTCTTTGGCTGATGATGCTTACCCAAGGGCCAGAGCCGCGAGAGGCGGGGGGCATGGCAAAGGCAGAGGTTGAGCACATGCTAGATTTAGTGGCCATGCTAGAGCAACCACTATGGAGCCACCCATAGCTCCAGTTGTGGAGCAGATTCCTAATCATATTGAGCCGTGGGACCAGCTCAGGCTCCGGAGGGACCTAGTGCTACACCTGGATTCTAGAAGACTTTGGCTTATATTTTGAGCGTGTTCGAGGGTTTGAATCAGGTGGGTATGATCCCTATTTTTCCCACCACTTTATAGGTTGGAGGAGGAGCCAACATTCCCGCTACACAAACACCACTTCAACTGGCTCAAGGTTACCAAACACCAGCAGTCTTACCAGTGTAGCCAGTCATTGTAGTTCAGCTCGAGACTACATCAGCCTTGACTGTTGAGGAGTGGATAAGGATTGAGATATTTCAGAGACTTCATCCTCCCCACTTCGGTGGAGAGCCTACTGAGGCTGCACATGGTTATCTTGATTCGTGTTATTGTGTTCTGCGTAGTTCGGGTCATTACATGGTTAATTTTTTCCCTTTCCAGCTGATAGGGGCAGTCTACAGATGGTGGAAGACCTATGATTTGAGTAGGCCAATTGGCGATACACCACTATCAATTCTCAGTTCTCTTCTTGGAGAAGTTTATTCCACATACTCGCAGTGATGAGCTGCTTAGTGAGTTTGAGCATCGACGGCAGGAGGGTATGACCATTACTTGATATGCGATGAGGTTCACAGAGCCGGAACGTCATGCTATATTTTTAGTCCCTATTGACAGGGAGTGATATGACCCAGGATAGCCAACATGCGCTTTGGATGTCAATTGATAGCTACTTTCGTAATTGGAGGCTATGTGTGCAATTTTCCATCAATTGAACACTATGTAATTAGAAGCTATACCTACACTTAGTTTCATAGAATTAGCTTACGGGAATTTAGGTCATTTGAAGTAAATATCCACTCTACCATAAATAGCCCTTAAGGCTTTTATTTTAGGGAGACTAATTTTGGATGAATCATGACTACTCTTTTGAGAGGTGTAATGGTGGTTTGCCATTGTTGATGACAACTTTATTGAAGGCGTGTTCTTCAAGTGAGATCACACTTCTACTTGAAGGTATTCCTATAGTTTAGGTTCACTTTGTTATGTAATTGTTGGGTGATTGGTCTTTATCAATTGTTTTTCAATTACTACTTTGTTGGGTCTATTATAATATTCTATCCTCTATCTTTAATTTCTTGTCCTCCGTATTTAGATTCGTATCATTTGGTATCAGATCTTGGATTGGTGTTTGTTTCTACTTACACTAGCTAAGTATTTGATTTTATTTAAAAATCACAAAAAAATGAAAATTCAAAAGAAATTAAATAATTGTTCTTCATGTTTCTGAGTTAAATCTTTGATTTCTTGGATCTTGATGCATATTAATATTTGAAATTGATTGGGGTTTGTTCTCTATGTGAAAATACATCAAATGAAAGCAATTTGAAGTCATTTGAGTGGCTACAAGTGAAATTGGAAAGTTTCTTGTTCTTCAAGTTCATCATCTTCATAAGTGGGTTCATGGAAAAGTTACAATTTGATCCATTTAAACTTATGTGATTCATAAACTTGATGTTAAAAACCATTGGGGTTTGATCCTAAGGTGATTCCCAAGTGAAATCATAGGTTTGGAATGATATGAAGCTGTTTGGAGGTGATTTGGATCGAATTTGCAGCAAGAAAAATGAAGAAGAAAGTTGTAGAAATTTTAGATTCGTGGACCGCTTTGTGGAGCTGAATTTGTTCGTGGAGTCAGGCAGAAGCTGACAATTGTTGAAGCAAAATATCACTAAGAAAATGTGGGCCGAAGTCAAATCGTCTCGCCGAATTTCCCCTAATCAGCACCAATCGTGGCCCCATTTGCAGATCGTGGAGCCGATGGCTCCAGGCTAACACCAATCGTGGCCACAAAAGCAGATCGTGGAGCTGAATTTTCCATTTGTACAGTCTGAGTTTCTTTGTATTATTCATATTTGTAGTTGTTTTCTTCGATTATTCTTATCTAGTTAACATTAATATTTAGTCCTACTTTGTTAATCTAATTATTGTGTCCGTATTTTTTTTAATTTCGTGCCAACTATTTTGTGCTTTTCTCATTGATTACGTTGTTAATTGTTTGACTCTTGTCTGTTTGCTTTTATTGTGCCTTTATTTCGTGTCAACATAAACTCCAATCTGACCTCGAAGTGGAAGGGCTACTTGTTGGATACTCTTGTGGAGTTCGAAAGCAACTTTGGCAAACACCATAGAGTGGTAAAAGGATCGAGTGGTGAGAACATTTGAGTGAAGGTCTTGAATGGCTACGACCTTGAGTGTATACACGAGTGAACTTGAGTGACATCGACATTGAGTGATACACGTGAGGGAGTGACTACTGAGGTCTTTATTTTAAACTAACCACTCTTCTTGTCTTAAATATGTCTTCCAAAGGTACAAGGAGTTACAAGGGAAGTTTGGATAGTTTGATTGGTGGTTCAAATGGAAAGAGTCCATCTAGTGAACTCACTACTTGTAGGGCTTCTCATGGACATTACTGTGATGATTATGGGCTAGAGAAGTGTTGGAGCAAATTCATAGTAAGTATTAGTGGACATAAGGCCTACACTCTACTAGTAAATGAAAGTGATACTAATTTCGTTAGTCCTACTTTGGTAGAAGACTGGGAATTCGTTGTAGAAATAAGGTGACGCCTGACTAGAAAGAGGGCGTATGGATTATTAAAGTGGCTCGAGTTCTTATTTCCAATGGAGATTATGAAGATGTTTGTTGTGACGTCTACCCTTTACGTGGATGTCATATAGTATTTGGAGATCCTTGGTTTCATAATAAGGAACTTGAATATGATGAAACGATGGGAAGATACTATCTTGGAATGAATGGAAGATGGTATGAATTCATTCTTTTGAGTCAAGAAAGGGAAGCATTGGCTAGAAGGCAAGTCAAGTATGAAGGTTTGAAGATTAATAAAAAGCAAGATAATTCTAGCATAGCCAAATTGAAACTTGAAGTCAAAGTCTTTATAATGACTCAGTGGGAACTAGTGAAAGGTCTTCCTATTCCATGGAAGCCACGATGGAACAATTGTTGAAACAATTGGGAGTTTTGACCAATGATCTCGAGGAAGTTAGGTCTTCATTGAAACTCAAAGAACATTGGATAGTGTATTAGGGGGTATCAATCCTTTTCCCATGGAAGATCCAAAGAATGAGCACGAGTTGCAAAATGAGAGTGGATTGTCACTAGGAGAAAAAAAATAGTGAAAAGAAAAATGAAAAGAGTGAGAGAAAACAGGAAGAGATGAGAGAATAATAAGAAAGTGTGAGTGAGAGCGTATCTTATTCTAACTCTAACCTTTCTAACTCTTCTTCCTTTAGTTGTTTGGACTCTTTTGTAGGTTCTTTTGAATGTGAGCACGAAAATGACTCAACATGGGAGAGACTTCAAGAATTGGAGGAAGCAAAAGAAATTTAAACTCCTACTCTAAGTAAGCAAGTGATCTTAAATTTGAAAGACCAAGGTAAACAAGTTTCTATAGTTGGTTCTCAAGGTAAAATGTCAAGTCCTAACTCTCTATTTACTTTACATTGTTTGTGACTTGATTTTGAGTGACAGTCTAACTACTTGTGATATTGATGATTCTTTACTTTGTGTTGACATGCAAAACGGAAGTTGGGATAATACACTAGTTGAGTATGATTTTGAAGCTAAAATTATTATTGATTGACAATTGAAAAGCTTCAAACTACTGTTGTGCTATTGGTTGGGAATCATGATTTTGAAGGTGTTTCCTTGATTGTTTTCCGTGAAAATTAATTTATTTCTTCTTTAGCTATAAGGAACACTTTTGAGAGTGAAAATTTGATAGAGGGTGAATGTCTCTTGGCTAGTGAATTTTATTGTTGGAATTCTTCATCTTGTGAAGTTATGTGTTCGTTGTATAGTCAAACTAGTGAGGACATGAGTCTTTGTGAAAGTGAATTGATGAGCTTTGTGGATCCATCTTTTGATAATTGTTCTAGTTTGCAAGTAAGTCAAGAACCTTGTGTGTTTGAGAGTGAACTTGAATCTTTCAAATTGATGTGAGTGATTCTTTCTTATATCTAATTAGTGCAATTGAGAAGGATGAATCTACTTGTTTGAACAACCTAACTCATCCTTTTTGTATTGAGAAGGATATCAATGGAGAGTTTTCTCGTTCCTTTGAAGAGGAAAATTCTAATGAGTTAACTAGTTCCTTTGAGCTTGAACATTCTAATGCTATGCTCAAGGATGAAGGGGATTTTGATAAGAAGGGGAGTGAGCTAATTGATGCTAGCTTTAGTATTAATTTCTCTACTTTCTCTACTTTACTCTTTGAGGATACATTTTGATCAAGCTTTGTAAATGCTTCTAGAATGAAATGCAAGAATGATCAATTTGAAACATGGAATAACTTCTTTGATTTTACGTGCGATAAATCTTCTTGTGGTGACTTCACTACTGTCTTGAACTTCTTTGTGAAGTATTATCTAATGAGGAACCATAAGAGAGATAGATGCTTGAAGCTACCATTCGGCCAACAAAAGATTTTGAAACTTTAATGCTTATCCAAGGCAAGAATGGTATGTTTGATTGGTTAGTGCTTATTTTTGGGCTTTCGAAATCCATGGAGGTAATTGGCTATTCCTTTCACTTTGGTAGTAGCAACTTTGTACTTATTGACCATGATTTATTGATGTTGCCATTATATTTGTGTTGTGAGTTGCCAAGTGGCCAACTTAGAGATGATTTGGGGATAATATTTGTGTATGATCCAGGCAGTTTACTCTATGATTGTGGTTTGCAATTGAGCAAAATTCCCATTATTTTGTTGGGATGAGTGTTCTTTGTTGATCTTAAAGATGCTTGGTTATACTTCAAGAGTGTTCACTTTGAAGCATGTGATAGATATCTTTGGATTAAAATGGTGCATGAGTCTTATTGTTTAGTGTCTTTACCATGTACGGTTCTTTATAAGCATGAAGTGCTTGATGTTTTATTTTTTGTGCTAATAAGTTCTTATGGTAACTTGAGCTCGACTATTTTGACTCTTGGAATGAAGTGACTTTGAATGATAAGAGAGTTGGTAGATCTAAATATGCTCTATACATGTGGTATGGTTCTATGTTTGGATTACCTATTTCATTTCCCTTGTTTTTTAAAGTTCATAAGAGTCAAACTTTGTGCTTACTTGGGAAACTTTGTGACTCCATGTGATGATGTTTTGTACATGATTCTTAGAGGAGTCTTTGTGCCTTTTAGGAAAAATTGGGTCAAAAGAATGCATGGGCATTTCTTGTTTTATCATTACCATGCATATATTTGCTTGCCTCTTGATGAGTATATACTTGTCCTCATTCCATTCCAAGTTTTGGAAGGTTCGAATTCGAGGACGAATTCTTTTCAAGAATGGGAGGATGATACGACCCAAGATAGCCAACATGCGCTTTGAATGTCAATTGATGGCTACTTTCGTAATTGGAGGTTATGTGTGTAATTTGCCATCAATTGAACACTATGTAATTAGAGGCTATACTTGTAATAAGTGACTATACTTAGTTTCTTAGAATTAGCTTAGGGGAATTTAGGTTATTTGTAGTAAATATCCACTCTACTATAAATAGCCCTTAAGGATTTCATTTTATGGAGACTAATTTTGGACGAATGATGGCTACTCTTCGAGAGGTGTAATGGTGGTTTGCCATTGTTGATGACAATTTTATTCAAGGTGTGTTCTTCAAGTGGAATCACACTTCCACTTGAAGGTATTCCTATAGTTTAGGTTCACTTTGTTATGTAATTGTTGGGTGATTGGTCTTTATCAATTATTTTTCATTTACTACTTTGTTGGGTCTATTCTCAAGTTCTATCATTTATCTTTAATTTCCTGTCTTCCCCATTTAGATTCGTATCATTTGGTATTAGAGCTTGGATCGGTATTTGTTTCTACATACACTAGCTAAGTATTTGATTTTTATTTGAAAAAAAAAATGGAAATTCAAAAAAAAAATTGTTCTTCATGTTCTTGAGTTGAATCTTTGATTTCTTGGATCATCATGCATATTTATATTTGAAATTGATTGGGGTTTGTTCTCTATTTTAAAATACATCAAATGAAATTGGTTTGAAGTCATTTGAGTGCTTACAAGTGAAATTGGAAAGTTTCTTGTTCTTCAAGTTCATCATCTTCATGAGTGGGTTTATGAAAAAAGTATAATTTGATCCATTTGAACTTATGTGATTCATAAACTTGGTGTTAAAAACCATTGAGGTTTGATCCTATGGTGATTCCCAAGTGAAATATTTGGTTTGGAATGACATGAAGCTGTTTGGAGGTGATTTGGATCGAATTTGCAGCAAGAAAAAGGAAGAAGAAAGTTGCAGAAACTTCATATTCGTGGACCGCTTTGTGGAGCCGAATTTATTCGTGGAGTCAGGCAGAAGCTGAAAATTGTTGAATTCACTAAGAAAATGTGGAGCCGAAGTCAAATCGTCTCCCTGAACTTCCCCTACTCAGCACCTATCGTGGCCACATTTGCAGATCGTGGAGCCGATGGCTCCAGGCTGGCACCAATCGTGGCCACAAAATCAGATAGTGGAGCCGAATTTTCCACTTGCACAGTTTGAGTTTCTTTGTGTTATTCATATTTCTAGTTGTTTTCTATGACTAGTTAACATTAGTAATTAGTCCTACTTTGTTAATGTAATTATTGTGTCCGTATTTTTTTCATTTCGTGCGAATTATTTTGTGCTTTTCTCTTTGATTACGTTATTAATTGTTTGACTCTTGTCTGTTTGCTTTTATTGTGCCTTTCTTTCGTGTCAACATAAACTCCACTCTGACCTCGAGGTGGAAGGGCTACTTGTTGGATACTCTTGTGGAGTTCGAAAGCAACTTTGGCAAACACCATAGAACGGTAAAAGGCTTGAGTGGTGAGCACATTTGAGTGAAGGTCTTGAATGCCTACGACCTTGAGTGTATACACGAGTGAACTTGAGTGACATCGACATCGAGTGATACACGTGAGGGTGTGATTAGTGAGGTCTTTATTTTATACTAACAACTTTTCTTGTCTTAGATATGTCTTCCAAAGGTACAAGGAGTTACGAGGGGAGTTTTGATAGTTTGGTTAGTTTTTCAAATGGAAAGAGTCCATCTACTGAACTCATTACTAGTAGGGCTTCTCATGGACATTACTATGATAATTATGTGCTAGAGAAGTGTTGGAGCAAATTCATAGTAAGTGTTGATGCTCATAACGGCTACACTCTACTTGTAAATGAAAGTGATACTAATTTTTTTAGTTCTACCTTGGTAGAAAGACTAGGAATTCGTTATAGAAACAAGTTCACGCCTGACTATAAGGAGGGCGTATGGATTGTTAAAATGACTCAAGTTCTTATTTCCCATGGAGATTATGAAGATGTTTGGTGTGATGTCTACCCTTTACGTAGATGTCATATAGTATTTGGGGATCCTTGGTTTCATAATAAGGAACATGAATATGATGTTTTGTACATGATTCTTAGAGGAGTCTTTGTGCGTATTAGGAAGAATTGGGTCAAAAGAATACATGGGCATTTCTTATTTTATCATTACCATGCATTTATTTGCCTCTTGATGAGTATATACTTGTCCTCCTTCCTTTCTATGTTTTTCAAGGTTCGAATTCGAGGATGAATTCTTTTCAAGAAGGGGAGGATGATATGACCCAAGATAGCCAACATGCGCTTTGGATGTTAATTGATGGCTACTTTCGTAATTGGAGGCTAATAATTTTCCATCAATTGAACATTATGTAATTAGAGGCTATACTTGTAATAAGTGACTACACTTAGTTTCTTAGAATTAGCTTAGGGGCATTTAGGTCGTTTGTAGTAATACCCGCTCTACTATAAATAGCCCTTAAGTCTTTCATTTTAGGGAGACTGATTTTGGATGAATGATGACTACTCTTTTAAGAGGTGTAATGGTGGTCTGCCATTGTTGATGACAAATTTATTCAAGGTGTGTTTTTCAAGTGGAATCACACTTCCACTTGAAGGTATTCCTATAGTTTAGGTTCACTTTCTTATGTAATTGTTGGGTGATTGGTCTTTTTCAATTGTTTTTCAATTACTACTTTGTTGGGTCTATTCTCAAATTCTATCCTTTATCTTTAATTTCTTGTCCGCCGCATTTAGATTCGTATTAGGGAGTGATGTGTCGGAGAATTTCGGCACATTTTGATACTACTTGCTTAGGTTTTGACTTCTTTTACATGCAATTTCTCTCGGTACTTATATAATTTAAGTGTTTTTGCAGTATATGAAGTGTAAGGACCTTAGAGCATGGAAAAGAGCTCAAAAAGCCAACTAAAGACAAGAAAAAAGAAGAAAAGCATCGCAGAGGTTAATATGCTATCGCAAACATCACATGCGAGCCGCATACTTCACGTCAAAATCGCAAACCAAGACAGACTTTTGGGCAAACTTTCATGTCAAGAATGCGGTCGCATTTGCGATTGCATAACTGGTATGCGAGCCGCAGAAAAGCACATGGAGATCGCAGACACAAGCAGAGTTTTGGGTCAGTTCAGAGTTAGAAATGCGATCGCATAACTGGTATGCGAACCGCAGAATCAACCGCAGATCAAGTATGAAGTCTACTATATGATGGAATTTCTATGTAAAATGCGGACAGCGAATCATGAATGCGATGAAGGCAAAACCGAGGGGTGAAATCTGCGACAGACGTGTTAGAATTGCGGACCACATTTCTGTTATGCGATAGAAATGCGGTCGCATTGTTGACTTCAGGGGCTGACCAATCCGAATTTTGCCTCGATTAAGAAGAATATGCAGTAAGCGAAAACATATATAGAAGTCAAGAAGGGTTAGAAATAATAATAATACACTCTAACTTAGGAAGAAGATTTAAGAAAATAGGAGACCAACTCTACCTAATGCCAGAAAAAGAATCAGCTAAGATAGAAGATACCTTAACAGCAATGGTAAGATTATCATTGGCAAGTATATTTATCTATTTCTTTTTTATTTTCTGAAAGATAATAATTAAAATTCTTTTTATGTTGTTTAAACTGTTTAACAGAGTTTTTCCTATATTCTTTACTTAATGCATAATTCTTTTTCGTAGATGCTATGAATCTTTTAATTTTTCTTCTATATTCTAAAAGATCCCATTTATTGTTATTATAATATCTTAATAAGTTGAAAGAAAAGTGTTTTTTCATTATATTATAAAAATTAGTTAGGTTTTTTATATTAATTAGCTTTGATACCATTCTGGGGGGGCGGAATCCATCTTGTTAATTTAATGATTTATTTAGTTTCCAGGGAAAGCTTTATTATATAAGTCTTCTTTTATTGGTATTAATCTTTTTAATTCTTTAATAGTTTCATTTATATATTCTAAATAATCTAGATCATGTGTTCTAAAGTATTCTGAGATATTATCTCTAAGTAAATTTTCTAATAAGTCTTGTGTTTTCATAGCTTTTATCCAGTGTTCTAAGTATTCGTAGTTTATGTTCATTAATCTGAATATAAATCATATAAATCTATATTATGTTCTATATTTAATTCATACCATTGTTGATTTTTCAACTGTATTGTTTCTGTATATTCTATTATTTCTTCCATAATTAATAGATCAAATATTTTTTCTTTTACATCATTATTTAGTTTTCTTAGTGCATATAATACTATGATTTTATATTCTTGGTCACTGTCTAATAAATAAAAATTCATTTCATTAATTTTCTAAAAACTTATTCCCTTTAACCTCTAAATATGTTATACTAGTTTTATCATCTTATAGTAAAGTTATCCTAACATTTTATTTAGTCACTACCATACTTTTTCAGCTTTGATCATTTACCCTAGCAGCGCCTCGACTCTGTGTACTCCCCTCAACACGGCCTTCATGCCTTTCTTGGTTTCCACCTTAGGATGGCATAGCCTGGGCTTAACTACTCGCAGCTTACTCACTCATATGGCAAACTTACTAAAAATGTTTAGCAAAACAATACTATAATATGATAAATAACTATTATAACATCTAAGAGATTATCAGGAATATAAGAGTTTAGCTACTCATAATGTTAAATAAACATACCTTTTTAGGTAGATCTTCTGATGAAGTAGTTGAAATACTTTCTGATAGCTTTTCCATCTTAGAACTTGATAATATATTGCTTCTTCAAAATATATTTTTACAAAGAGGATTTAATACAAAGAGAGAAGAGATGAGGAGTTGGGTGTCTTTCCTCAGCTCTTTCTTTTCCTATTTATACTAAGAAACTTAGAAATAAAAGGTCCTATATGCCCTTAATCTTAACAGATGGGCGGTTCTAATTAAAAGATAAAAAGTAAAAGTTAATCGTCCTCACTTTACATTTGG
>MCJB01052875.1:2227-25961 GCA_002018475.1 Nicotiana obtusifolia | reverse complement strand
CAAGGTATATATATATATTTTTTAGTAATATATTTATATACTTTGATAAAATATTAACATATTAGCGACCACTTTTGGTCCATTATGCACCAATAAAATTCCTTCCTATAGCGACCAAAGTTGGTCGCCAATGTAATTTCTTATTTAATTTAATATTCACCATTAGCGACCACCTTTGGTCGCTTATGGCCCAGAAAATTTCCCATCTGTTAAGCGACCATAGTTGGTCGCTAATTTAATTTCTGATTAAATTTAATATTCAAGAATAGCGACCAACTACGGTCGCTTATGTCCCAGAAAATTTCCCATCTGTTAAGCGACCAAAGTTGGTCGCTAATTTAATTTCTGATTAAATTTAATATTCACCATTAGCGACCACCTTTGGTCGCTTATGTCCCAGAAAATTTCCCATCTGTTAAGCGACCATAGTTCGTCGCTAATTTAATTTCTGATTAAATTTAATATTCAAAAATAGCGACCAACTACGGTCGCTTATGTCCCCAGAAAATTTCCCATCCCTTAGCGACCAACTTTGGTCGCAAAAGTTGAACGTGGGTCCAGTTGAGCGACCATATTTGGTCGCCATCTTTGAATTTTCTTTGACCAGCTTTGTTTGACCAGGCCGATCAAAATGTTGAACAAAATTGCGACCAACTTGCGTCCTATTGTGGTCGCTATTGGAATTAAGTTTTTTTTTCATTTTTTTTGTCTACGTAAGCGACCAAAGTTGGTCGCTTTTTGTGGCAGACCAACTTTGGTCGCTAATTTTTGGTCTCTATTTTCCTGAATTCTAGTAGTGTAATAAACCATCTTTTAACAAATGATAGTGTCTAAAAGAAGTTTTAGATATTTGCAGTGCCTTCGAAACAGCTGGTTCGAAAACTCAATGGAGTAGCAATTTGTTTTCCCTCAACTCATTTTTTTGCTCGAATATATGAGTTTTCATTGAATGATACAGATGTTATGATCTTCATTTGTCAATAACTACGTTGGTTGACTATTATAACTTGAAAAAATAGGCGTATGAGATATCAAAGTAATATAATACATGTTATGAAGCCATTCTGGTGGAGTGCAGTTGCCCAAGCAAATCGGTAGCGGAATTAAAAGAACAGCAAATTATATGTTATGGTAATTAAGTTATGGTGAGTTTAAACACTAAGAGCCCGTTTGACCAAGCTGCCAAAATCTGCTTATTTTGAAAAGTACTTTTTCTTAAAAGTACTTTTTTCAAAAGTACTTTTGAAAAAAATAATTTGTGTTTGGGCCAATTCATTTAAGAAGTACTTTTTACAATATTTGATGAACAAATTGTGTTTGGCCAATCTTTATAAAAAATACTTTTGAGTGTCAAATTACCAAAAAGGATAGTACCAAACTTTTATAATTATTTTAAAAAAGAAAAATAAATTTTAATATTTATTATTAGAGACTGTTATTATTTTTTATTTAATTTAATTAAAATATAAACATAAAGTAAACATACATACTAAATAAAATCAGTGCAATATATATAGTTATACCAAAGCAATAATATTATCTAATATAATTACTTGTTATTTACACCATGAAATAATAAGCAAAGTCACTCACACATGATAATATTTCTCAACAATTTCATCTCTAATTGTATCACGCAACGGCTCCATAATAATAGAAGACTTGTCTTGCATTTCTAAAGGAATACCAGAAGGCCCATCTCCTTCCTCAATCTCTACAGTAATGTCTTCATTAGTATAATAGTTGAATTCCTTATCAGTAGAAGATCGTCGTCGGATGAAATTATGTATAGCCATGGTAATTGTAACAAGATGAATCTGAGTGTCAAACTTGAAAGATGGCATTGAGCGTAAAATAGAAAACCTATTTTAAATTTGGAGATCAATTTAAATAATACCGCTTGTACATAAGAAAATAGTTTGTTTTATTTATTCATTTTTTAGCAATCGATATTAGTAAATTTCTCATCTTTACCATTCAAACAGAAGATGGCTCGATATTTTTATTAACTCACACTGCTAACGCATTAAAGTAGGGACAACATTTTATATATATATATATATATATATATATATATGGAAAGAAAATGTAAAGGATAATTTGGAAAATATAAATTTATGGTGAGGATAGTTTTGTCTTGAATAAATTAATTTTCTGCTTCTGCTTCTGCTTCTTGGAAGAAGCTAGAATTTTCTGCTTCTTCCCAAAAGCAGAAAAACTGCTTCTGCTGTTGGTCAAAAGTACTTTTTTATTTTGGCCAAACACATTAAATTTTTTAAAAAGTATTTTTTTGACAAAAAAAAGTACTTTTGACCTCCGAGAAGCTTGGCAAACAGGCTCTAAGTTGCATGTTCTGAGGGATAACATTTAATAAAAATTAGAATGTTCTTTACAATTAATTATCGTTTGTTAGTTTATGCATATCTGTTGATAAGCTAGCTCCGCTAAATTAGTATAAATAGTTGAATATTCATTTTTACTACAAAATGTCATACATGACTTTGATTTTCATAGCAAATCTAGAAAATTTACAAATCTGATACTGTAATCGTACAATTTATAGATAAATAACATGTTTCAAGAGTCGATTACAATCTAATTTAGTCATTCTAACCAGCAAAGTCTTAGTACCCACTTTATACATAGATAAGACAAGAACGTTCCTTTTGATAAGATTTGTGTCTACTATTAGTCTAACTACAGAGGAATAAGAAATGATGTATTATGTAATCGTCACGCATAAATGAAGTAATTTAGAAAGAAATTTTTATGTATAATAAGATATAATCAAATTAAATTTTTGTAAGGATTGTTTGTACGTATTTTTCGAATTTGGATGCATTATGTGATACAAAGGTTTTTATAGGATAAAGGTACACGTTGTAGCACTCTCATAAATTGAATAACATGTGGGTAAAGAAGTTTTTAATAAAATATCATACAAAATTTTTATATTAATTGACATGAAATATTTATGTGGGCAATGTAGGTATCCAAGTGGATGTAAAGCTAAGAGATTTTTTTATATTTTAATTAGAGACTGTATATATAATATTTTTATATGATGAAACAAGTATCAGACAAGCTGAAATAAGAATCACTCTATCTTAACTCATAAAAATAATTAACGTTTATCAATTCTAGGAACATATAATTTTTCAATAACCTTTATTTTATAACGCAAACACATATTTTGGATAGTATTGATGTTATTTTAAAAAAATTATTATTATTAACACATAATGTCAAAGACTAGTTAAGCAAATTTTAAGTGTGCGACTTAAAAAGGTATAAGTACGGATGGGAATTAATTACATGTACCCTTGTAAATCGTTAAAACCTCTCTTCTCTGTGTGTCCCCACATTATCTACACACTACCATAAGCAGCAACGGCCATGGCCATGTCCACACTCCTCTCCCTCTCTTTCCACCCACCAAAACCCAATTCGGAACCCATCATCGCTACCAAACCTCTCTCTCTTTCCAGAAGACTAGTGTTCCTCGCTGCTTCTTCTACTTCCCTCTGCCTTTTCCTCTCTCCAATATCCTCTGCTGAGACGAAATCCTTGTCATCCTTCCTTTCCGGCATTTCTAATACTAAGTCTTGGTTCCAGTTTTACGGTGATGGTTTCTCCTTTCGTGTCCCACCTCAATTTGAGGACCTCACCGAGCCTGAGGTATGATCCTTTTTTTTTTGTGTGTTGTTTCATTTTTTAAGAAGGATTTAACTTTTATAAACTGATAATATAAAGATTTTTACACTATGATTTGGTTTAGAACCAAGTTATGCAGGGATTGTAGTGCGAAGATTAATAATGCCTGGATTGTTATATGCAGTGTTTAATTTTTTTATTGTGCATTTGGTTGATTGTATTAAAAGTTAGATTATACTGTATAATTTAAAAACCTCAGGGGTAGTTTTTCCATTTTAAATGCCTTATTCATGTATAATTAATCAAAATATTGCTTATACCACATTGGACTTGGTATAAATAATACAGGAATTGGCGTATAAGCTGTACATGTATTATTGGAATTGAAATGAAAATTGCTTCCAACACTGGATAAACAATGCATATTTTATACCGTGAATATTTTTTCTGATGCATCTAACTGAACATGCATTATTGTAACAGTTAACGCATATATTGCTAGTGATATAACTTAACCCAATGTAGTCGGTAATTCACCTTATTATCCAGGTTATCAGCTCGTTCTTTATATAAACAATTATCTGTCTATGGTTTTTAAATGACTTGATAATGTAAAGATAGTTTTACAGTATCATTATGTGTAAGTTAAAACCATTGAAATTAAAGTGGAAGCATGTGTTAATTGGAAATTTGAAAATTCTTTTAGGCGTTTCCTTATTTGATGTTTCAGTAAGGTTTTAATCGTTAATTTTATGGTTCATTTTGATAAAGCTGAGAAAGATAATTGGAAGATGAGTAAATAAAAAATAAAAAATAATATCATAAAGCAGTATTAACTGGTTCAAATATGTGTTAAACGAGAATGTGGTATTTGATCTATTTAACATGTCCCTTCGTAGCATAAAAAATTTGATAAACTAGAAAAAGATTGATAAAATGTCTGCATAGTAGAATCAAGGATGTATTTACCAAAGAGAAAGAACAAACTGATCAAGAATGTCTAATCACAAGCTTCTGGTTATATTCAAAGTAGGACTGATTTGTACTTTAATAAGAAGGTTTGTTTTGTTTTTAAAATTCTGAAAGGTTTGGCCTCTAAGAGTTTAAGCTGCTTTTTTCCAGGATTATAATGCTGGCCTATCACTCTATGGAGATAAGGCTAAGCCAAAGAAATTTGCAGCACGTTTTGCTTCTTCTGACAGGTAGATTTTCGGATCTCCAACTATTGTCTGCTCCTTGCCTTATCCCTGTTATTATTGGAATCATTTTTCAAAACTTTATGGTTGCAGTAAATTTGTTTTACTATAATATTCCACACATAATCATAATTTACAGTAAGCCTTGAAAGTAAAACATCATCTGTTCATATTTAAATGTTATTTGGCATAAATTCCACCAGACTACTTGCTCTGGAAGGAGGAATATTGTAAATGTAATTCAATATTCTTTGTTAACTTCTGATACTGATTCACTTACATACACCCATGCTTGAGTTGAACACTTCGATATAATTGTGATGCTTGTATGCCATGAATGAGTTGCGTTCTCTATCTCATTTCGTTACTGTCTAGACTTCTATATTAACTGCATCTTAATTCTCTTAGCAATGGTTATGACATCCTAAATGGAGGAGATATTCCACAAAGCAATCACGAAAGATGTGAGCTTTTCTTTTCATAAAGCAAGTAAGATGCATGCTTCTCCATAGAAGTGGGTGTGCTTAGTTTTGGAAAAAAAAAAAATCTTTGGCATCTCTCTCTATTTGTAGCATTCAGGATTCTCCTGTGACTACTGTTTGATTAGGGACTCTTTGCTGCACTTGGGATCTTCTCCTCTGGATCTCATCTGCTTTTCTTAGTCTTCCAATATATTCTCTCACTTTTTTTTTTTGTTTGTATTCTTGAAACTGCAAAAAACTGGCGGGGCAGGGCAAAGGCTTTCCTGTCCCAAATCTGCCGCAGCCTGCCTAGCTGCCATCCATAGACACTTTTGTAAAGGGATTGTAGGTCATTGCAACATTATCAGATTTAGAGACTTACACATTATAAACATCCAATGCATCTCTTAAGCCCTGTTATTGAATAGCACAAGTATTTCCTCATTAACTCTTCATCTGGATTTTTCATTTAGGCTGATGAGATCAGTTTAGCTGTCAGAAGAGCCATTATTCTTTTTCAGAAAAAGAAGAGAAGATGAGATTTTGGGTATATTTTGTTTGACTATTCCCTCAAGTTTTTGGGATTTAATAGTTTCTACGTAGAGTCCAAATTAGGAAACATGCATAATAAATCTTCGTATTAGACAGAGAATAATATATTCCTATCTAACCTGTAATTGCAGAGATATCACATCAGATTCTTCATAAAATTTTTTGTTTGACTATTCCCTCAAGAATGATAGATTTCTTCCCCTCCCCCTCCTCCCTGATTTGATGATTGTTAAATGTACAATTATCATAACTTTTGATGTAATTACCTGATACCCAATGCGTAATCGTGAAAGGGTAAATACTACCCACTGGTCACACTAAAACAATCAATTTAATCTTAACAAATAAAAATTGAATTTAGAAGGGAAAAGGGCCAAATATACCCCTCTACTTTCATATATTATGTACATTTAACTTTCGTTACACTATCGGGCTAAATTTACCCCTACCGTTTTACTATCCGGCCAAATTTACCCCTACAACCCCTTGATCTGTTAAGCAATCCAAAATCTCCCAAATTCCTTTTATTTAAATTACTTGTTGTTCTTCTTGGTCCGCTATTTTTAAAAATTACTATTGATGTGAATGCTAAAGTTACTAGACTATACAAATTATTCATAATTTATTTTTACTTACCAATGCACCCATTTCTCTTTTTGTAATAAATAAAATTTATATTTCAATCATATACACACCGTAGAATTTAGTGGGTCTATTTATTGTGTATTATATGTAGCTGATCATCATGTATGTACATGTATATTCAAATATATTTTGTCATTGCCTGGTTAGTATAAAGGTCGATCGACTAACTTAAGAGTGCACAATGTGTAGGTATTTAATTAAAGCAAAGTTGAATTAGACAATGTAAAGTCTCCGAGGAACTTCAACTTCAATCACTAATACTTGCAAAGTCTCCATACATTTGGTGTAACGAATTCATTAAAATTGGGATGTTGTAAATACTTTTAGAATTTAGAAAAACTACCTAATTTAGATTTTTCAATTTACTATACTTTTGTTTATTCGGTTGTATTATTTAATATTTTTTTCTCTTATTTTTTTTCTCTAATTCAGAAAGCAGGTAAATGCCAATTATTTCAAAAATAGGGGACCAAGAAGAACAACACGTGATTTAAATAAAAGAAATTTGGGAGATTTTGGATTACTTGACAGATCAAGGTTTTTTTTAAAGTTTGCTGATTGTAGGGGTAAATTTGGCTCGATGGTATAACGGTAGGGGTAAATTTGGCCTGATAGTATAACGGAAGTTAAATGTAGACAATATATGAAAGTAAAGGGGTATATTTGGCCCTTTTTCCCAATTTAAAATACAGATTACATAACCAGGGTTAAGTGATAAATAAGTGTATGAAAGACAAACGTCTTGCATTTATTAGTTTGGTATAAATACTGGGTGCATGTAAATTTTTACCATTGCATAAGTCAGTGGATATGCTCCCAAAGTAAAAATAACTCTTTAATTTGTAAAGAAAACAATGCAGTTCAAAATAGAGACTTAAATGCCCATGAAAAAATAGATAAGAAAACTTTTCGGATAGTAATTGAAAATTAAATGTTCAGAGGAAGGATTTGATATACAAACTGGGATACTCTTTAAAAAAAGAGGAGGAGAAGAAACTTTTGAAATGGCTTACTATATTATTCCCTCAAGATTTGGGGGTTTATATAGTTTTTACATAAGCTCTAAATATGAAAACTTTCATTAATAATACAAATAATATCTACCTAATATAAGCTGTAATTACAGAAATATCATATCTCTATATTGTCACGATCCTTATCATAATTATATAGATTGATACAGTTTTATAGATCCTTCATCCTTTACAAAATTTTACAATTTCTTAGCACTTTTCATCAATGTTGCGCTGCCTCTCAAAGGGTTTTCGTTGTGATTCTATTTTATTTAGTTCTCTTCTTCTATGTACTGCATTATCCATTATCTTTTCCTCCCAGCAATCTTTAAGGAAGAAAATAATCTAATGAATAATCTTTGCTCTCTTCAACGATCTCTCTTCAATTGTATTATTTAATACTTTTTTATTATTGTTGGTTTATGTGATATACAGATCCGAAGTTTTAAGTGTTGTGATTCGCCCATCTAATCAGCTGAAAATCACCTTCTTAGAGGTTCGTAAAAGGCAATACTGGTGCTTAATTCAATCTCTATCCCGTGAATGTTTGTAAACATAGTTTTTTCATGAGACTTGTCATTATGCCGTCAGTATCTGTAGCAACTCCCCGATCCTCTTCATGAGATTAGCTCTTATGCTGTAAGTATATGTAGCAACATTCTGATCGTGTCCTATTGTATTAACTTTAACAGGCCAAGGATATTACAGATTTAGGTTCACTTAAGGAGGCAGCTAAGATATTTGTTCCAGGTATTGTTGTAAATGGCCGTCACATTCACCTGTTTTGCAAGTTTGCTCTTTAATGAATCATATTTCTTACTTACTGATTATCAGTATGGCAGCTGGCGCAACACTCTATTCTGGCCGCTCAATTAAAATTAAAGAAGATGAAGGTTTCAGGTATATTCATACTAAAACATGTTTATGCTTCTTTAGGATCAGTATTTTGATTTTCTATCAGAGGAATGGCAATGGTTGGAAGGCTGAACTCTTGCAAAATTTTACCATTCAAAGTAACCATTTTCTGATCAAGAGATTTCCCACCGAAAATATGCTTTGAAGATGATCTCTCCTCTCTTTGAGCTTTCTTTTAACTCACTGCAAAACTTCTTGCATCAACATGAAAGTATGATACCTTCTCTCTCTGTACCACAAAATGATGGACATACTTCCATTGTTATCACTTATTTCGTCAATCATTGGTTTATGTATTTCAGTAGCACTGGTTTATGTATTTCAGGACATACTATTTCTATGAGTTTGCTAGAGATGAACAACATGTTGCATTAGTGGCTGCTGTTAACAGTGGAAAGGTATCTTGTTCCATCTTGTTTTATAAGGGCTCTTGTATTTTTCGGTAGTTTCATCAAGATTTATAGCCTATTTGGCCAAACTTTTTTTTGGGCCAAAAGTATTTGTTTCTAAAATTAAGGTGTTTGGCCAAGCTTTTAGAAGGAAAAAAAGTGCTTTTGAGTAGAAGCAAAAATAGTATTTAAGAAACAAAAAAAAAAAAGTTTTTCCCTAGAAGCAGTTGTTCGAAAAGCATTTTTGAGAAAAATATACTTAAAACTTTGTGAAAGCTTGGCCAAACATTAGTTACTGCTCAAATTATTTCTTTCAAAAGCACATTTCAAAATAAGTTGATTTTAGAAGTTTGGTCAAACAGGCTATTAATCTCCTTTTAAAGCTGTATTATTGTACCCTATGTTCTGGATTTCTGACTAGGATTCACCAATCCAATCAATTCTGCAAAGACCTAAGTTGGTTACTACTTGGAATTGGAGCTTCTACTTGGACCAAAATTAAATAGTGATTTTTTCCTTATTATTTGTTTTAAGCGCAAATTTACTTTTGCAGGCTTATATTGCTGCTGCCACTGCTCCCGAGAGCAAGTGGAATGATGATGGTTTGAAGCTCCGATCTGCTGCGGTATCACTGATAGTCCTATAAGCAGAATACCATAATTTAGCAGGTTCTATTCGTCAATGTTTTCCTATGTGATGCCACACAAATACTGTTGGTCGAAGTTTTCTTACCTAGTTCATTAGTTATCTCAGGCAAGAGTTGACAGTGTGTATCATCCATTTCTCTGGATTTAATATTCAAAAAGCAAAGTTCCTGTTACTTTGCAAAGCGAAGACATTATAGCCTCAACTAAAGCAGACTGGAGATCAAGATTCTGCACTGTGGTTAAGCCATAATGAAATTGCACGGGTTCTACTAATATTTCATGACACATCATCATAGATTGATGTTATTTTTGCTCGTAATTTATTTTTTTTATTTTTTTATTTTTTTTGGGTGGGTAGGGGATATTACTTTTGTTTGCTTCTAAAGGATTCGATTTCATCGGAGCCGAGATTAGTTAATAGGCTTCTAAGCTGGCCTGACTGCTTGTTTTACTCACAATTTCCTTCCCCCCCCCCCCTCATTTGGCGTTCTTTGCATAACTGTATAACCTTTTGTTTAGAAAGTGAACAAAATGATAAATGACAATTGATAATATAAAAAGAGAGAAAATAAATAATTTGTTATGTTTGTTTGTGGAACCTTATCGAGGAAGCAACTTGGGAGACTGAGCATGATATGCGGAGCTGATATCCTTATATTTTTTGGCACTTTAGTTATGTCTCTATACTCGTTCGAGGACTAACGTTTGCATAAGAGGGGGAGAAGTAAAGATCCGGCTGGTCGTTTTATGTATTTGAGCTCGTTTCCCCTTTTGAAGCTTCCCGTATGTGTATTTGTGGTTATGTGACTAGCGAGGATGGTTGGTTTGATTTCGGAAAGGTTTTGGGTTGATTTGGAACACTTGTTTCCAAGTTTGGGAGCTTAGGTTGGAAAAGTTGACCAATGATTGACTTTTATAAAAGCAACCCCAGAATGGTGTTTTGATTCTTTCAATAGATTCGTATAGTGATTTTGGACTTAGGCGTATGCCCGGAGTCATATTCGGAGGTCCCTAAGATGAAATGGCTCTTTTGCCGAAAATTGGCAATTTAAAGGTTTAGAAATTTTTTAAGTTTGACCATGGGTTGAATTTTTGGCCATCAAGTTCGGATTTTAGGTTCATGACTTGGAATAGGTCTGTTTCGTCATTTGGGACTTATGTGCAAAGTTTGGTGTCATTCCGAGTGAGGTTGGTAGAATCAGATGCTTGTTTATGATTTTAGAATTTCTTGAATTTCCTTGGGATTTTGATGCGTCTTGGTGTTCGATTCATGGTTTCGGACGTTATTTTGGTGATTTGAGCTCGCAAGCGAGTTAATATGATATTTATATACTTGTGTGGATGTTTGGTGTTGAGCTCTGGGGGCTCAGGTGAGTTTCAGATATTTTTCAGAGTATTTTGGATTGAAGTTCAGTGTTGCTGATGTTGCTAGTGCAGCAGGGCCCGAAAATAAGAGCACCAGTTCGCATATACGATCCTCGCATTTGCGGAGGACCTGGTCACATTTGCGAAGCCTGGTTCGCATTTGCGAAGGGGTGGGGGAAGGGGGGAGGGGGAACTGGGCCGAGGTCGGTCGCATTTGCAATCTCCTTGTCGCTTTTTGCAACACATGCTGGCGTCGCTTTTGTGAAGTTTGTATGGCACTTGTGAGGTTTTCTGGGCAGGGCAGACTTCTCATTTTCGATCCTTTAGTCGCATTTGCGGAGGTCATGTTTGCGAACCTTTGGTCGCAAATGTGACATCTGCAACTGAACATATAGTTGGGATTTCGAGACTTTGTCTCATTTTATCATATTTTGAGCCCTAAACACGGTGGGAGGCAATTTTTGGAGGGGTGTTTTACACACATCAAATGGGTAAGTGATTTTCGCTCAATTTTGATATTACAACTTGATCTTTTATTAATTTTAACATCAAAATCATAAATTTGAACGGAGTTTTTGGCTATATTTTGGAAAATGAAAATATGAGATTTCGATTTGGACTCAGTTTTGAAAACTAATCATATATTTGGACTCGTGAGGTTTGTGTAGTCGAGATCTACCTCGACTCGGGTGGGCCCAAGTTGACTTTTATTGACTTGTTGGGAATTTGTTAAAGGTTGCAACTTTATTAATTGAAATTAATTTCTTTTGCATTGTTTGATATTATTGAGTCATTTTTGCCTAGATTTGAGCTGGACAGATGGGAATTATAAAGGAAAAGCATTTTTAGAATATTTATTTGGCTTAATTGAGATAAGTATCTTGCCTAACCTAGTGTGATGGAAATTACCCTTTAGGATTTGGTCTAATTTGCATATTTGTTTTATGTGGAATGTGTACACGAGGTGAAGAGTGTGTACACAGACGTGTATGTGGCTTATGATGAGATTAGACCTTAGGCTATTAATACGCCTCGAATTGGAGTTGGTTGCTATATGAAACATGCTTTATTGTTGAATACTCCCCGCACTCTTATGTTGTTTGCCATGTCTTTGTGCACTTTGTTGTTGCTGTGAGCTTATGGTTTGATAAAACTTTGGGTATTGTTGTTTTTATGTTATTGTGGCACTTGTGGACATGTATGTGCGTTGATTGTTGTTTTGTGGAGTATCAGGGTGGCGCGATGTGCATTCGGCAACATAAGGGAGGTATTTCATTGATTAAGTGCATGCGGCGAGATAAGGGAGGCTATATGTGCATGCAGCGACATAAGGGAGGCATTCCATTGATTATGTGCATGTGGTGAGATAAAGGTGGCTATACGTGTATGCAGATACATAAGGGAGGCATTCCATTGATTATGTTCATGTTACGACATAAGGGTGGCTTGTTGATGATATTGTGTGACATTTCAGGCGTGTTCCTTTGATGTTGTTCATGTGTTGGAAAGAGGTTAATATTTTTATCAGATACTTGTTTCTTAAATGCTTACGTCTTGCAATTTGTAAGTTGTTGGTTGATTTGATATTCTATCTGTCACGACCCCAAAACCACAACCAGTTGTCATGGCGCCTAACTCACTTGCTAGGGGCCAATATAACAACAATGGAACGTAATAACAGAAATAGCAAAGCAATAACACAAGTCTAATGCCAATAACATGAATATTTGCATCAAATACAATAACTTCCAGAATTGGTAATACACTGTCATGAGCACTAATTAATGGTACAAGTCTTGAATACAGAATAATGATACTGTCGGAACAGAAATAACAGTACAAAAAGGAAAAGAGACGCCAAGACTGCGGTAAGGATGCAGCTCTACCTCGTCTTTCAAAAAATACTCACAGCAATGGCTCACAGCTATTCACAACTCGGTCCGACACCTAGATCTGCATAATTAAGTGCAGAGTATAGTATGAGTACAACGGACCCCATGTACTTAAAAAGTATCATATCTAACCTCAGCGAGGTAATAGAAGCAAGAATTAAAAATGATACGCGCAATTCACCTGTGCAGTTTAATAATCCAACAAGTACAGAACAATAATCATGAACAAGTCATAAATCATAGAAAGAACCATCTTGGTGCACATGATATCTTGACGTACTCTGCTAATTCAACGGCTCACCATATAAAGATGATATGCAAATAAATCAGGTAAATAACCAAGAAAATTGCAAGTAAAGATGAAATGCAATAACCAAATCAAACATTAGCCAATTTTTCGTTAGAGTTTCCATACCAATACCAAATCACTGGTCAATTCTTTCCTCAATATCCACGTTACACCATCAAGAAGGAACTTGAGAGGGTGACCTAGGGGATGGATCCATATCCATACACCGCGCAGACAACTCACGTGCTGCACGGACAACTCATGTGCTAATAGTATCAACCGCACGGACAACTCATGTGCTGCACGGACAACTCACGTGCTACCTAGACAAATCACGTGCTAATAATATTAATAGCACGGACAACTCACGTGCCAATAATTACAATCTACCCGGCGTGGTCACATGATACCAGTCTAGATCACATCACACAGAAAGCAGGTATATAGGAATATATGTACATGTTCAATAAATATCAAGTTTCATATTCTTGTACTGGTATAAATGACAAGCTAAAGTGTATGCATGTGTAACATGTGCTATCATAGCTAAACCCGGCAATTTAATTACGAAAGTAACAATTATCAGGTTCAATGAGGAGAATAACCACAACGTAACCTCAAATATGGTACGTATAGCTCATAAAAGGTGTACAAATAGGAAGAATGTCACAGCATGAAGCTTAGCAATCAAATCAAGGCATATCATAGTCTAAGCACTACCCCGAGCATGAATGATACCCCGGTGCATGCACATGGGCTCAATCCCCACATATGTGCGCCACCCATAGCACATAGCTATCACAAATGACTCATGCTACTAGTGCCTCAACCAAGTGTAGGTAAGATACTTACCTCAAGCAAGCCAAATCAGTCCTCTAATAAGCCCTTCCCGTGTGAATCTATCTCTGAATGGTTCGAATCTAGCCAAAATAACTGCATATCATCAATAAAAGTCATAGGAAATGATTCCAAAAGATTAGGCTAAGATCTTTATCTCAAACCACAAGTTTACCCAAAAAGTCAACCCCGGGGCCGCACCCCAGAACCCGTCCAAACTCACAAATTCCGAACACCCATTCAAATATGAGTCCAACTATACCAATTACATCCTATTCCAATCTCAAATCGATCCTTAAATCATCAAATCTCACTCTCCAATACGTACTCCAAAAATTCCCAAATTTTACCTTATATTCACATAAAATAGATGAAATAATCCATGGGTATCAATATCTAACACCAAAGTGAGTAAGATCAGTTACCCCTTCAATTATGGTGAAAAGCACTCCAAATCTTACCTCTTACCGAGCTCCGCAACTCCAAAAATGAGAAAGAAAACTAAACCCTTCGATATATATATTATGTCCAGCGAAACCACATCTGCACCCAAATTGCCGCACCTGCGATGCTGCATCTGTGGAAACTCCATTGCAGATGTGGAAATCATTAATTCCAGGACCATCCACTTCTGCGGATCCATTCCCACATCTGCGACTCTACTTTATCAAAAGCCCTCGTGCATCTGTGCTTGCGCACCTGCGCCCAATGGTCCGCAACTGCGTACTTTCTCTGCCAGCCTCCCCCTTTGCTTTTGCAATTAATAATCCGCACCCGTGGCTCTGTATCTGTGTCCAAGCCCACCGCAGATGCAAAAATACAAGATGTTTGACCCTTCAGCAATACCACTAAGTCCACAAATGGTTCGAACTCAACCGGAAACACACCCGAGGCCCTTGGGACCCCCTCCAATCGCACCAACCAAGCTTAAAGCATAGCACGAACCTACTCGAGGCCTCAAATTGTATAAATAACATTAAAACCATAAATCACATCCCAATTCGCGCCTAATAAACTTTCAACTTCCAAAACGCATGCCGAACTATATAAAATAAACTCCGAATGACCTCAAATTTTGCATGCAAGTCCAAATGACACTACTGACCTATTCCAACTTTTGAGACTAAGATCCGAACCCGATATCAATAAAGTCAACCCTCGGTCAAGCCTATAAACCCTCCAAACTTTTAACTTCCAACTTTTACCAAAAAGCACTAAACCAACCTAGACCTCCAAATCCACGTCCGGATACGCGGCTAAGTCCGAAATTACCATACAAAGCTATTGGAGCTATCAAAACTCCATTCCGGAGTCGTCTACACAAAAGTCAATCTCCGATCAACTCTAACAACTTAAGCTTCCAACCTTGGGACTAAGTGTCCCAATTCACTCCAAAACCTCCCCAAATAAACCAATCACCTCGGGAAGTAAAACATAGAAGAGGCAATAAATAGGAAAAATGGCTAAAATACTCAAAATGACTGGCTGGGTCATTACACTATCAGATTCCCCATTCCCATTTGATATTTTGTTGGCAAGGATGGATTATTCTACATTAAGTTGTTACACGATCTATAAAGTTGTTGATAATTCTTTCGTTACACACTCCGTTGTCAGTTTTATTTGATATTTTGTATAACCTATTTGACTAGTGAGTGTCAATATTATTACTAGTCCACTCAGGTTAATCTTGTTATTTATTGGGTATCGACTGTGGTGTACTCATATTACCTTCTGCACATTCTTTGTGCAGATCCAGGTACTTTGGATCAAGCTGATCTTTAGGAGGCGTCTAGAGCTTGTTGGGGACTTCAAGGTATCCATGTTGTTCCGTTCAGAGGCCTCAAAGTCACCCTCTTTAAATTATTTTCTACTATTTATGTATTCCAAACGGTATTGTACTCATCGAGACTTATTATGTATTCCATGTTGAGCATATGACTCTGTATTACTCGGTTTTAAAAAGTTGCTTATTGTATCCATGTTGGCAGCATTATCATATTCTGCAACTTATATTAAATTTGAAGTTATTATATTTTGCATTGATGTGTGATAGGCTTATCCAGTCTTAAAGACTAGGTACCATCCGACCCGATGGTGGGTTTTTGGGTCGTGATACCAAGCTTCAATTAAGTGCATTATTTTCTTATCAATTGTTTAGTTATGAAATAAACTTTTTTTTGTTATTATTTTCATATATAATATATCAACACAGAACAATTATTTCTAATATATTTGGCAAAGTTACTCATTGATTAATTTGGACTGAATATTAGCCAACTTTAAATGGGCTAAAATGCGTTGGGTCAAGATGGGTTGAGTTCAATAAATAGGCGGGTCAATGACCATCCTAACCTTGAACGGTCAGGCGGGTCATATGAGTTTGGGCTCATATTGCCACCCCCTAATTCTCCAATTTAATTTGTAGGGAAGACCTTATGTTTCAAACGATTTCTATAATAAAAACATTGGAACGAGCCGTTCAGCATTGATGGAAAAGAGTATAATTTTTAAGAACATAGAGGAGATGATAAGAAAGCAATTGTCCCATGGGACGTAGATGCTACGGTAAATAACAATGCTGCCTACCTGTGAATATATACCTACCTGTGAATATATACCTACTTGTGAATATAGCAATGCAACCTACCAGTGAATATATTTGGAAACTTGTATAGTCATCCTTTGGTGTTGTAAAGATAATCCCAGGTAACTTTCAGCTCGCACACACAACTTTTCTAAATTTGTGATTTCTATTTTTTGAAAGATCTCTCTTTGTAAAATGTATCACTAAGTTGGACCGTTTCTGCTGTGGTATCAGATGGGGTAAAACTGATTTATGACAAGTGAACGAATGACAGAGTGACATGTGGCATTGAAGGGAGGTGGGATATGAGTCGGCAAACAGTTGTCACCGATTGTAAACAACGAGCGATTAACGCCGAACAAACCCAAAGATAGAACAACCAATAGCAAAAATTTGCCGCATTGTCATTGGGTAACAATTATTGGGCAGCCATTACAGAGAATATTTGTATTTAAAGCCAACTGTTATGCATTCATCAATGGCGATTTTATTCTCATTCAAGAGGAGCTTGATTTTAGGATCTTGTCCCTCTACATAGAGCTATAAATAACAGGGTTAACAACCATTGTAAAGAGAGGAAACGCTTTGCACACAGAAGCTATAATCTATTTGAACGGCTTCACAATTGTTATTACTTTTGTCCTCGAAAAGTCTACGTCATGAGACAGGCTTGTTATTTCCTTTAAATTCGGTCGTTAATCTTATTTTTGTCCTTATTTATTTGTCGTTTTTGGATTAAATCGATTCACATGTCTATAAACTATACAAAAAATTCAATTATACCGTTTTACGGGTAAACAATTTGGAGCCCACCATGGGGCATAAACAGCTGCGTAATTGCTTTGATCCATTCGTCTGTTACTAACAAAGTTTTACTTTTCTCTATCGCTTACAATGTTGGAGCACGCAATGAGCGTGAAGATGCGTTCTATTGTGATGATTCAGCCAACGAGACTCACAACGGAGGGGATGAAGCAACCTCGGCTTGCGAAGGCCAATATCCTTGGCATTTGCAGCACCCGACCCCAACTGATGCAGAGGATGAGCATGTTGTTGAAACACTCAAAATCCTGAGAAAACAACAAAAGGTGATCATAGATCACCTTTCGATGCAGGATCGGGTGATGACGAAATTGAACCAAGCATTATCGGGTACTTTCGATAACGCTAATGAAGAGCTCCGGTTCCTCCCAGCGTTCCCTTAAATCGGACGGCTCGAAGAACCGATATCAACACTCTAAGGGATGAAGTTGATTTCAATGAAGCCGGGAGGACTAGAAGCAAATATGAGAACAACAACTTAATGATCCTTTCAAAATCGAGCTCATGAGATTCATGAGAGAGATGAATGAAAGGATGGACCAGAACATAACGGAGTTTCATGCTCAGATGGATCAGATCTCAGGGGCGCCGCAGGTGTTAAAAAAACCAGATTCGAGGAAGTATATGCAGGTGTCGTTTAAACCAAGTACATCACCCAAATTGATTCCAAAGAGGTTCCAAATACCAGACATACCAAAGTATGATGGGATGTCAGATCCACAGGAGCACATCACGACCTACACCATGGCAGTGAAAGGAAGTGACTTGGCTCAGCACGAGATCGAGTCGGTTTTGTTGTAGAAGTTTGGCGAAACCCTCACAAAGGGGGCCCGACATGGTATTCCCTCTTACCTGAGCATTCAATCGGTTCTTTTGAAATACTTGCAGATTCGTTCATCAAAACCCATGCTAGAGCAAGAAAGGTCTAGACCAGAAAGGCGGATATATTCAGAATTTTGCAAGGAGAATCCGAGCTGTTGTGGGAATTCATAATTTTGTTCTAGAAGGAAAGGATGCTGCTATCAACAGTTCCGAATGAGTGTGCAGCGGAGGTATTCATGACAGATCTAAATCCACTGGGTTCCGATGCCTCCAAAAACTGAAGGAGAGCTCGCTCGAGTTTCAGGCAACCACATGGGCAGATGTCCATAATCGCTACGAATCGAAGATAAGGATAGAAGATGACCAACTTGGTTTTTCGGTGCCATCCAAGGTATGGGATCGTGATAAAAAGTAGGATAAGTTTAAAAATGACTTTGATGCAGATCGAAGGTCCTCTAGGGGTCATTTTCTACCATACAAGAGGACCGATGGGCATTACAGTAAAGGGTTCCAATCATCAGATAGGTTTGCTTCCGAAAGAAGGACATATCACGACCAGGAATAACAGATCTTTGCAGGAGAGAGAGGTGCAAGCGCGTCGAGATCCTACACATCCTAGGTTGTCAGATTACAACTTTAACATCAGTTTGGTAGAATTGGTATCGGCAATGAGAAACATCAAAGAGGCACGATTTCCAAAACCAATTCAATCATATCCTAGCCATAGGGATCCTAATTTGTAGTGTGAATTCCATGGGAATCACGGCCATAGGACTGGGGACTACCGACACCTTCGGGAAGAGGTGGAAACATTGCTGAAGAACGGTCACCTCAGAGAGTTCTTAAGTGACCACGCTAAGAACAACTATGGAAGAAACCGAAATAATGTAGAGCCATCGAAACCAACAATAGGGTCACCCGGATGACAATCAACATGACCTTCGGATAGGATGAAGTCAAAGGGGTGATAGTTTCGGCTATAAAGAAGACAAAGATGTCGATAACCCATGGCAAGAGGATCCGAGAAGTCTCAGAAGATGAAATCACCTTCACGAAGGAAGATGCTAACGAACTCCTATCGCACAATGATGCCCTGGTAATCTCTCTTAATGTTTTAGAATTCAAAATTAAATATTTTTTGGTTGATCCAGGAAGTTCAGCTAACATCATACAATGGAGAGTGCTGGAGCAAGCGAAGTTAACCGAAAATATAATTTCGGCAACAAAGCTCCTAGCTGGCTTCAATCTAACAAGTGTGACGACCCGAGGAGAAATTCTACAACCCACTCACACCAAATGAGTAAAAGAGACCACCTTGTTTGAAGTGGTAGATGGCGACATTGGTTACAATATAATCCTCAGAAGGCTGTGGATACATGAGATAAAGGTTGTGCCATCGACCTATCATCAATTATTGAAGTTTCCGACACCAGAGGGGATCAAACAGATAAGAGGAGACCACCAGAATTAAGGGAGATGAACGCAATATCCATTTCCAGTAGCAAGGGCAAAAAACCCAACAACTAGCAATTACAATAAACGATGCCTTCTCTCTTTCCAATTGAAAATGATGAATTCGGTGAGTCATCAGAATTATATCAGGTTCCGAGGTCTTTTCAGGAACCAGAAGAGACGGGCAACCAAGTCAATTGCAGAAGAGCTCGAATAAGTGGTTTTGTTCGAAGAATTTTTGGAAAGGAAATTCCATTTAGGGATGGGGTTTAGTACTGAACTGATGTTAGAACTTATAAATTTTCTTAAAGCTAACGACTGATTTGCATGGTCACACTCGAATATGACAGGTATTCCATTGGAGGTAGCAGTCCACAAACTAAGCCTGAATCAAAACTTCCCATCAATAAGGCAAAAGAAACACCTGATAGCAGAGGTCAGCAACATGTTTGTTAAGGAAGAGGTAACCCGACCACTTAACATCGGTTCGATTCGAGAGGCATAAGTACCCAAAATGGTTAGCTAACGTATTAGTACTACCTAAAAAGAATAATAAATTTAGGATTTGCGTGGATTATAAGGATTTAAATAAGGCGAGCCCAAAGACTCACTCCCGTTGCCGAACATTGATCAAATGATTGATGCTATGGCAGGACACGAGTTAATAAATTTTATTGGTGCTTATTCTGGGTATAATCAAATTAGGATGAACCCGGAAGATCAAGAAAAAACTTCTTTCATCATGAACTTCGACACATATTGTTATAATGTGATGCCTTTTGGGCTTATAAACGTCAGTTCCATTTATTAGAGGCTCATTAATAAGATGTTTGAAAAGCAGATAGGTAGAATGATGGAAGTATATATTGATGACATGTTAGTTAAGTCTTTAAACACAGGAGAACATCTAAAACATCTCCAAGAGACATTCGACATTATGAGAAAATACAACATGAAACCAAACAGGGAGAAGTGTGCCTTTGGGGTTGGCTCTGGTAAATTCTTTGGGTTTCTGGTCTCACAAAGAGGGATCAAGATAAACCCTGACAAAATCAAAGCCATCGAGGACATCCCGGACCAGTTAACAAGTGTGAAGGAAGTGTAGAGGCTGGTCGGTATGTTGGCAGCTCTTAACTAATTCATCTCAAGGTCCTCGAAAAAATGCCACCACTTTTTTTCACTTTTGAAAATGAAGAACGACTTCGTATGGATTCCAAAAGGCCAACATGCACTGAAGGACCTAAAAAGATACTTATCCAACCCTCTATTGTTGTCAAAATCGGGGGAGGTGAACAACTGTTAATTTATTTAGCGATTTCAGAAGTGGCGGTAAGCGCCGTTTTGGTCCAAGAATAAGAAGGTAAGCAATTTCCTGTTTATTACGTTAGTAAAATATTATCAGGAGCGGAGACACGTTAACTTCACCTTGAAAATCTGGCCTTAGCTCTTGTAGTTGCCTGTCAAAAGTTTCCAATATCATCCAATAGTCGTTGTGACAACCTTTCCCTTAAGGAATGTCCTTCATATGCCTGAGTTGTCAGGTCGGATGGCTAAGTAGGCAGTCAAAGTTGTGAATTCGACATAGAGTACAAGCCAGGACTGCAATCAAGTCACAAGTTTTTGCCGACTTTATAGCCGACTTCACTCCAGGATTAATGTCTTTGGCTGCTATAGAAGTAGTGCTGGTGTCAGGGATGATATCAGGAGTTTGGACCTTGTTTATGGATGGAGCCTCCAACGTAAAAGGTTCCGGTCTCGGAATGGTTCTAATCACTCCTTTGAGGAAGACCTTGAGGCAGGCCATTAGAACTGTACCGTTAACTAACAATGAATCCAAGTATGAGGCTTTGGTTGTAGGACTGGAGCCAGCTCAGGGACTGGGTTCCGAGGTAATCGAGATAAAACGAGACTCCCAGCTGGTGGTGAACCAAGTGTATGGAATTTTCGACACAAAGGAGGAGCGCATGCAACAATACTTGAATAAGGTTCAAGCATTGCTTACGCGATTCAGAGAATGGTCAGTCATCCATATCCCAAGGGAGGAAAACGTGGATGCAGACACGTTGGCTAATTTGGGCTCATCCATAGAGATGAAAGGATTTGGTTCCGATACGGCCGTCCAATTGCTGCATTCGGTGCTAGATGTGGATGACTATTCTGAAGTTAATTCAACCAATTTAATCTGGGACTGGTGGAACGAGTTTATTGAATATCTCAAACATGGTAATTACCCAAGGACCAAAAAGCATCCTAGGCACTACGGACCAAAGCAGCCCGTTATTGTCTAGTTGATGCACAACTGTACAAGAGGTCATTCCAAGGACCATTGGCTCAATATCTAAGGCCTAGGAAGCAGAATACGTGATGAGGGAAGTCCATGAAGGAATCTGCGGAAACTACTTTGGTGTAGACTTGCTGGTTCTCAAGTTAGTCTGGGCCGGATACTATTGGCTTGGATGAAATATGACATAAAGAAATTCGTACAAACGTGCGACAAAGGCTAGCGTCATGCACAATTAGTGCATAAACCAGTAGAATTGCTACATTCGGTGATGTCTCCATGGCCATTCATAAAATGGGAGATGGACATAGTCGACCCCTTACCACAAGGGCCCAGGAAGGTACGATTTCTTTTGGTATTAACTGATTATTTTACTAAATGGGTTGTGGAAGGTCCTTACCAAAAGATCGGGGAATACAAAGCGATTGACTTCATATGGGACCATATAATTTGCCAATTTTGGGATACAAAAGGAGATCGCTTGTGACAACGGGCCGTAGTTCGTAGGTTCAAAAGTAACAAAGTTCTTGAAAGGGTTAAAGGTCAAAGGAATTACGTCTTCACCGTATCACCCAAGCACAAATGAATAGGCAGAGTCAACCAACAAGGTCATTATTCAAAACCTTAAAAAGAAGTTAGAAGATGCAAAGGGAAAATGGCTAGATGAGCTACCAGGTGTGCTATGGGCATATCGGACCATGGCAAAGCCGAGCATAGGTAAGACACCCTTTTCCCTCGTATATGGTTCAGAGGCTTTGATACCGGTGGAAGTGGGGGGATCCGACCTTAAGGTTTTCCCAGGGAAATGACGAAGTAAACAACGAAGCATTGTTGGTCAATCTAGATTTACTTGAGGAGCACCGGTGTGACGACCCGGCTAGTCGTCTCGTGAGTTACCGCTCCGTTTTTCCTATTTTCCATCTCATTATGCTTCGTTATCCATGTTTTATGTGATCGAGTTGAGTAATTTGCGTTTGGAGTGGGTTTGGTAAGAAATGAGACACTTAGTCTCTTTTAAGAAGGTTTAAGTTGGAAAAGCCAACCGGATATTGACTTATGAGTTAGAGGGCTCGGATGTGAGTTCCGATGGCTCGGTTAGATTCGTGAGGTGATTTATGACTTAAGAGTGTGATCGGAATTGGTTTTGGAGGTCCCGTGTAGAATTAGGCTTGAATTGGTGGAGTTAGTATTTTGGCGATTTCTGGTTGTTAGGCAAGATTTTGATCCGAGGGTCGGAATGGAATTCCGAGAGTTGCTATAGCTTCGTATGGTGATTTCGGACTTAGGCGTATGTCCGGATTTGAAATTGGAAGTCCGTAGGACAATCCAACGCATTTTGGCGAATGTTGGAAAATAGAAGATTTTTGGAAAGTTTGACCGAGGGGTTGACTTTTTGATATCGGGGTCGGAATCCAGTTTTGAAAAATTTCATAGGTCCGTTATGTCATTTATGACTTGTGTGCAAAATTTGAGGTCAATCGGACTCGATTTGATAGGTTTCGGCATCGAATGTAGAAGTTGGAATTTATTAGTTTCATTAGGCTTGAATTGGGGTATGATTCGTGTTTTTAACATTGTTGGATGTGATTTAAGGCCTCGACTAAGTCCGTAATATGTTTTAGGACTTGTTGGTATATTCGGACGGGGTACTGAATGGCTCGGGTGAGTTTTGGGTGGTTAAACGGACTATTTCATCTTTGGAAAAGATGAAAAAATCTGCAGAAAATTGCAGAAAATTGCAGAAAAAAACTGATGCGTGTAGTCCCGTTTGGAAGCTCATATCTTGCAATCTATAAGGAGTAAGAAAAATTGCAAAACATTAAAGTTGTAGTCCTTTGAATCTAGTTTCCAGAATGATAAACCATTTATCATTTGGACATATATACAGAAAGTTACGATAGATTAAATTTGACTG
>MCJB01052874.1:124232-138782 GCA_002018475.1 Nicotiana obtusifolia | reverse complement strand
ACAAGTTTCGGAGGCACAAGAGAAAATCGGGACTCTAGCTAAGAATATCGATACGCTTCAATCCCGGGTCGAGACGCTCACTTCGGATCGCGATTTTTTGGTCAACGAGCTGCAATCGGCAAAATCAGAGGTTGCTACATCCAAGGACGAGGCCAATGAGTTGATAGCCCAATATAGGGCCGATGCCGAGGCTGCTCAGGAATAGTCGAAGACGAATACACCAAATGCCAAATCCGCCTTTCTATTCTCGAAGAGTTAAAAGCTCGGGGCTTCGATCTATCTACTGAGGTCGACGATGCAAAAAGGATCGAAGCCGAAGCCAGAAAGTGGGCCTTCCCAGAAGAAGAGGAAGAAGACTCCGAGGACTCTGAATAACGACATCTGTTGTATAATATGCCCTTTTAGAATCTCCATTTCTGTAACTTACTTTTGCTCATATATATGGAAAATCTTCTTTTATTCTCCTTTCTCGTTTGGTCTGTTTTGATTCTTTCTTCTTAAAACCGATAATTCAACTTGTAGAATTTTCTGCCCTTCGAGCTTAGTTAAGGCTTAGCCTATTTCTTGGCAGATCTTTCCACGGCTGATTTGGTAAGGCCTAAGCCTTGAAAGGGATTCGAGGTTCGCCTTAATAGGTCTTATTTCCCTTCGAGTTTCATTAGCTCGATGCGGCCTTGTCCTATTAAGAAATCGGGGTTCTTCCTTAGCAGGTCTTGTTCCCTTTTGAGTTTTATTAACTCGATTCGGCCTTAGCCTTTTAAGGGATCGGGGTTCTGCCTTAGCAGGTTTTAGTCCCCCTCGAGTTTAACTTGATTCGGCCTTAGCCTTTTATAAATTGGGGTTTGCCTTAGTAGGTCTTATTCCCCCTAATTTTCGAGTCAATCTTTGAGTAATGTTAGTTTTCGATCGTGCAACAAAAATCGAGATGGCCTTCGGGGTCGGAGACAAGATATCGGTGCCAAAGAAATTTTATTAGCGTTCAAGTGCTTGTACAACTTGCTTAGGGGGTAGATCAATCTACTTGGGCACGATACTTTTGACCGTTTAACCCTTACATTGATTCATAATGATCTATGAGAAGTTCCACCGAATTGAAGTAGATAAGCAATGAATAAGCAGTCTTCTGATATTCAAGATCGATCAAAGTTGTGCATCGAATATTATTGCCTTCGATATGCGACCGATCTAAGTTAGCACGATTCCTGGTTGCCTCATTAAAAACCTTGCCGTAAAACCCAATTGGGACAAAACCGGTCGAAGGGAAAAAGAGTGCAACGCGTGCTTTCAATCCTAATCTCCTGTGCTTCCTGGCTCGAGGTCACTTCGTTAAATACCTGCAGATGTTAGTAACATAAAAAAAAAAAAACAAAGAATGAAATTTCATACCTCAACAACAGTATCGCTTTAAATGGCTTATGTTCCAATTATTCGGCTGTTGTTTGCCATCCATGGTTCTGAGCTTGTAAGATCCCTTTCCGGTGACCCTTAAGATGGTGTAGGGCCCTTCCCAGTTCAGTCCTAACTTCCCTTCGTTCGGGTCTCGAGTATTGGGCGTGATCTTTCTGAGCACTAGGTCCCCAATGTTGAAATGTTGAAGATGGGCTCTTCAGTTATAGTATCTTTCGACCTTTTGCTTTTGGGCGGCTATCCGAACAAGGCTGCTTCCCTTCTTTCGTCCAATAATTCCAAATTGGTGTTCATAGCTTCGCGATTCGATTCTATTGTTGCGTATCGGAATCTGATACTCGGTTCGCCTACTTCGACTGGTATCAACGCTTCAGCACCGTACACTAAAGAGAATGGAGTGGCCCTGGTGCTGGTTTTCTCGGTTGTGCGATATGCCCACAAAACTTCAGGCAGTATTTCTTTCCATTTTCCCTTTGTGTCGGTTAATCTTTTCTTCAGGTTCGAATTATGGTTTTGTTGGTCGATTTAGCTTGGCCGTTGCCGCTGGGATGATAGGGTGTCGATAGAATCCTTTTGATTTTGTTGTCTTCGAAGAACTTTGTCACTTTGCCGCCGATAAAATGCTTGCCATTATCGCACATGATCTCCGACAGCATCCCAAATCGACATACAATGTGATCCCAGATGAAGTCGATTACCTCCTTTTCCCTAACTTTCTCGTATGTTTGTGCTTCAACCCATTAGGAGAAATAGTCTGTCATAAAAAGAATGAACTGAGCCTTACCTGGTGTGTAGGGGAAAAGGCCGACGATGTCCATCCCCCATTTCATGAATGGCCATGGCGACAAGACCGAATGCAACGTCTCCCCGGGCTGATAGATCATTGGTGCGTGTCTTTGGCACTCGTTACACTTGCGAACGAACTCCTTTGCATCTTTTTCCATATTGATCCAATAAGAGCCGGCTCGAATTATTTTTCGGACCAAGGATTCGACGCCGGAATGATTCCCGCATGTGCCTTCGTGTATTTCCCTTAAGATATATTCGGTATCTCCCGGTCCCAGACATATTGTGAGAGGGCCACCGAATGTCCTTCTGAATAGGGTTCCATCATTGGACAAACAGAACGGGGCTGCCTTTGTGCGTAACTCTCCCGATTCTTTGGGATCCGAAGGGAGTTTACCTGAACTGAGATAATCTATATACTCTTTCCTCCAATCCCACGTCAAATTTGTTGAATTGATTTCGGCAAGGCCTTCCTCCACCACCGACCTCAAAAGTTGTACAACCTTATTGGACTCGATATCCTCATCTTCGACCGATGATCCCAGATTAGCGAGGGCATTGGCCTTACTGTTTTGTTCTCGAGGTATGTGTTGCAAGGCCCACTCTTTAAACCTGTGCAATGTGACTTGGAGCTTGTCCAAATACCTCTGCATCCGCCCTTCTTTGATTTCGAAAGTCCTGTTTACTTGATTGACTACGAGGAGAGAATCACATTTGGCTTCGATTATCTCCGCTCCCAGGCATTTGGCCAGCTCTAAACCTGCAACCATAGCTTCATACTCCGCTTCGTTGTTAGTTAATTTTACAGTCTTAATAGACTGTCGAATAGTATTCCCAGTTAGGGGCTTTAGTACGATACCAAGCCCCGATCCTTTCGATTTTGAGGCGCCGTCTGTGAACAGAGTCCACACTCCCGAAGGAGTACCCGATTCGGTCATTAATTTTTTCTCGACCACGGGTATTAGTGACGGCGCAAAATCGGCGACGAAATCAGCCAATACTTGAGATTTGATCGAGGTTCGGGGCCGATATTCGATATCGTACCTGCTTATTTCGATGGCCCACTTGGCCAATCGGCCGGATAGCTCGGGCTTATGCATTATATTTCTCAGGGGATAAGTCGTTACTACACATATGGGATGGCATTGGAAGTAGGGTTTTAGTTTCCTGGAGGCGCTCAATAAAGCGAGTGCTAATTTTTCTAAATGCGGGTATTTAGTTTCGGCCTCACCTAAGGTTCTATTGACGTAATAAATAGGAAACTGCGCACCTTGTTCTTCTCGGATCAGGACCCCACTTACCGCTACTTCCGAGACGGCAAGGTAGAGGTATAGTCGCTCACTTGTTTTTGGTGTATGCAGCAAAGGTGGGCTAGAGAGATACCTCTTAAGTTCTTCTAACGCGCGCTGACATTCCGGACTCCACAAGAAATCGTTCTTCTTTTTCAGCAAGTTGAAAAATCGGTGACTCCTGTCGGAAGATCTCGAAATGAATCGGCCTAGAGCGGCTATCCGACCTGTCAGCTTTTGTACGGCTTTTACACTGTCTACAATTGTGATGTCTTCAATGGCTTTGATCTTTTCGGGGTTAATTTCTATTCCTCGATTCGAGACCATGAAATCGAGGAATTTTCCCGAGCCCACTCCAAATGCGCACTTCTCTGGGTTCAACTTCAAGTTGTACCGTTTCAGCACATCGAACGTCTCCTACAAATGGCTCAAATGGTCCTCTGCTCGCAGGGACTTAACTAACATATCATCAATGTAAACTTCCATTGTTTTTCCTGTTGTTTTTCGAACATTTTGTTTACTAAGCGTTGATAAGTAGCCCCCGCATTCTTTAACCCGAATGGCATCACGTTATAACAGTATGTACCATACTTAGTGATGAAGGATGTCTTTTCTTGATCATCCTTGTCCATTCATATCTGGTTATAGCCAGAGTAGGCATCGAGAAAGCTAAGGGTCTCATGGCCAGCGGTGGCATTGATCATGCGATCGATATTGGGTAAGGGAAAAAAATCTTTAGGGTATGCCTTGTTTAAATCTTTATAATCTATGCACATTCTTAACTTATTTCCCTTTTTAGGAACTACGACTACATTTGCTAACCATTCTGGGTATTTAACTTCCCGAATGGACCCTATATTTAAAAGCTTAGTTACCTCATCCTTGATGAATGCTTGTTTGACGTCGAATTGAGGCCTCCTCTTTTGCTTGACCGGCCGGAATTTTGGATCGATGCTCAGTTTGTGAGTTGTGACCTCCGGTGGTATCCCTGTTATGTCAAGATGGAACCAAGCGAAAGAATCTTCGTTAGCTAAAAGAAACTGAATAAGTTTGGTCCTGAGCTTGGAGCTTAGGCCCGAGCCCAGGTATACCTTTCGATCCGGCGAATCTCCTCGGAGTGAAATTTGCTCGAGTTCCTCGACCGTTGATTTAGTTGCATCGGATTCGTCAGGACCGATGAATAACCGGGAACCCCGTAGTCGTCATCTTCGAGAAGCTCCTGTTCACCTTCGTTTGTTGAAGGTGATGCATGTGATTGCTATTTGGTTCTTTGGGAAGGAGCTATTGGTTTCGGTACTGCTTCTTCTACTACGAACATCTCTTTCGCAGCATGCTGTTCTCCGTAAACAGTTATGATCCCATCATTCGATGGGAATTTCAACATTTGATGCAGTGTTGAGGGTACCGCTCTAATATCATGAATACACGGTCTCCCGAGCAAGGCGTTGTACCTCATATCTCCTTCGATTACGCAGAATTTTATTTCCCGAACAGTACCGGCAGTGTTCACCGATAATGTTATTTCCCCTTGGGTTGTCTCGCAAGCCATGTTGAAACCATTGAGAATCCGAACTTCAGGGATAATTCAATCTGTCAACCCGAGCTGTTCGATAACCCATGACTGGATTATGTTGGCCGAACTACCAGGATCGACCAATACACGCTTCACCTCAGTTTTGTGTACAAGCACCGATATTACTAAGGCGTCGTTGTGGGGTTGCATGATTCCTTCTGCATCCTCCTTGCTGAAGTGCAAGGTTCCCTCCATCGCATAATCCCGAGTGCGCTTTTCTCGGGTGATGGATATTTTAGTGCGTTTTAATACCGGACCTTGGGGCATATCTACCCCACCGATGATTATATTGATCATGTGCTGAGGCTCCTCCTGGTTTACTGGCTTATTCCTGTTCCCATAATGGTTTTTGGCTCGGTCGCTCAAAAACTCACGAAGGTGCCCATTTTCGAGCAACCGTGCCACCTCTTCCCTCAGTTGTCGACAGTCCTCTGTCTTGTGCCCATGTGTACCATGATACTTACATATCAAACTGGGATCTCTCTTAGCTGGGTCCGATTGCAGCGGTCGAGGCCACTTAGTATCCTTAATACGACTGATGGCCGATACGAGAGTAGCTGAGTCAACGTTGAAGTTATACTCGGACAGTCGCGGTGCTTCTCGATGGCCAGTGGTTCTCTCAAAGTTGTTTCTCGCCAATGGTCCTCGGTTAATCCGATTAAGATTGTTCCTCCTTTCTCGTCTCGGGGAACCCTGCCTTACTGGAGTGGCCTTTTGGTCCCCAGGATATGGTCGATGCCTGTCTCTGCTCGATCTTGGTTCTCGATAAATATCCCTTTGAACCCTATCATGAGTTCTGATGGGGTAAGTGGATCCCGATGGGGCTCCAAGTTGGTCATCCTCGACCCTAATCTTCGATTGATATCGGTTGTGTATATCTGCCCATGTGGCAGCCGGATATTCAATCAAGCTCTGCTTAAGCTGTTGCGAAGCCGTTGAACTTCGAGCGTTGAGTCCTTGGGTGAAGGCATGTACGGCCCAATCATCAGTGACCGGTGGTAGGTCCATCCGTTCCATCTGAAAACGAGATACAAATTCCCTGAGCATCTCGTTATCCCTTTGCCTAACTTTAAATAAGTCCGATTTCCGTGTCTCTACTTTGATGGCACCCGCATGAGCTTTCACGAAGGTATCAGCAAGCATGGCAAAAGAATCGATGGAATTGGGGGGCAAATTGTGATACCAAGTCATTGCCCCCTTTGACAAGGTCTCTCCGAATTTCTTTAAGAGAACGGACTCAATCTCATCGTCTTCGAGATCATTTCCCTTTATGGCGCATGTGTACGCTGTTACATGCTCATTTGGGTCATATGTCCCATTGTATTTGGGAATTTCCGGCATGCGAAACTTCTTCAGTATGGGTTTTGGGGCGGGGCTTGATGGGAAAGGTTTCTGCACGAATTTCTTTGAATCTAAACCTTTCAATACCAGGGGTGCTCCTGGAATTTGATCCACCCTCGAATTATATGTTTCTACCTTTTTGTCATTGGCCTCGATCTTCTTCTCGCCAGACTCGACTCGTCTGGTTAGTTCCTCGAGCATCTTCATGATCCTGGAGTTTGCCCTCGATCCGCCTTCGCTTGGTTCCACTGTGATTGGTTCATTTTCGGGGATAATTTCCCGAGGAGGGCCGGCCTCAACCCTATTCGAAACTTGACTCCGATTTTGCAACTGAGCAATGGCCACTTGCTGGGCTTGCAACATGTTGAATATCATCCTGAGGCTAATCCCGTCCTCTTAGTCGTTTTGATTTGTCGAACAGTATTCTCTTCGAACACTGTTCGATGGGCCAGAAGTCCGATGCACATCGACCGCCATTTGGGAATTAGCATCGACTGGAACTTCATTACCGGGTGCCACGTTGTTATTTTCGCCCTGGTGGTCAAACTCGCCATCGACGTACTGAGGCACAGATTGAGAATGCGACATGATTGTATTATAACCTGAAATCAAAAAATATTCTGCAAAGAACAAGTGTAAAATAGTTTGTTTGACAGAAAATTATATCAAACTTTCACTATTATCCTTAGCCCCACGGAGGGCGCCAAATGCAGAATCATATTCCTCCACCCCAAAGGTGTCGCATCATTTACACCTCCCAAGCTCCGAGTCATGGCTCCTGTTTACCCTTGGCTACGGATAACAATTAAATTTTTACGTGATTTTAAGGATACGTGACTTGGTTTGATACAACTAAAGAACGAACAAAAATAAAGATTGAATTCAGCGAGTAAAGGAGGAAGCAAACCACAAAATTATTGGGTAGCTTTATTGTGGTAGAATCCTCTAAAGCAAGATATGAAGCAGATAGATTGAAAAAGTATATAGATTATAGCCTTGTGTATATTGATCGTATATTGTTGTGTCCATTTATAATAGTGCTGCCTGTTTATATAGGGAGGAAAAAGAATCCTATACAAGGTAAAAAACCTATCTACAAGGTAAGATATCCCTAGAATTAATGGCTTCAACGTCTTTACTAATTTCAGCCGCAATTCCTGCCGAGATATTTACATATTACGAGATTTCCGGTCCTTTAGTCATGTCAATCTGATAATTTTACCATAATGTGTCTTACCCTGATCAGCCTCGACGATCTCGTCTCGAGCGCCTTGGCTTCGAGCTTCGTTCCGGTGGAATCCGGTCTTAGACTTCTCCTTTTCGATGTCCCGTTCTCGACCTATCGACTAACGACTTCAATCGACATTGGTCGTCGAACCCCGAAACCGACATCCCCTATGCAAGCGATCGAATTCGACTCTATACAGCTCCAGCTGCTAGATTTCCATAATCATATATGTTCTCACGTTCACAATGATGGTGACAACCAAGAGTTGATAATCAAAATCCAAAACCCACTAGATATTGCACAATAGTTATGGATCGGGGATAAGACTAGCCTTGAAACTTTATGGGCAGTATAATTGGGCAATGTCTTAGTCCCCGGCCCATAGTGGGGGATGAACCAAGCCCTTCCTCATCTGCATCCTCACTATTACAACATCCCTAAATCTTTTCTTACATACCAGCACCTTTAGAACTATACATACGAACCTTACATTTTATCCAGCAAAACAATCTCCAATTCCATGGATTCTTTAGGAAATGTTCATGCATTCACCCACTCCACCAACATCTCAAATGAGTCCATTTCTATGAGCAACCACCCGGCCTTACAGTCCAAACAAATAAGAAATTCTAACACCTCAACAAATAACGGCAGTCATGGAAGATATGACAAAAAAACTACTTCTCAACTATCCACCAGAATTGACTTACTGCTCCATAGAGCTGCGCCCTACTGCAAACCTGGAAGCGGAGAAATTTGTAGTGGTGATAACTGTGGGAGCTATTTGCATAAAAAAGGAATAAAGAAAATAAAGAGAAAATGATTTAGAAAAGGAAAAGCAAAAGGAATGCAAATTGAAATTAAAGGTCAAGCATTGTAAGCGGACAAGGAATACAATGTGAAGTAATTGTGGGCGCTTGTGAGCAATTTGCATTTGCAATTGCAAAAGTCAAATTTGATTGACTGAATTGAACGAAACCTTCCTTTATAAATAGAGCCATTCAGTTTCATCTCAAATACACCAACAAAAAAAATAAGAGAGAAGTATTCGAGCTCTGAGAATAATCCACAGACTATTTTATAGTCTGTGAGAGAATAGAGTGGGAGTAATATTATAGTAAGATATTTAAAATAAATAGTGTTATTTCTTTTGATTCATAGTAGTCCTTTGACAATACAAAGTTTTAATATTATAATAATATTATATTGCTCCTCTCGGGTATTATAATTTACCATGTTACAAGATTTGATGTCATTGTTACTCTTTTGTGTCATTATTATTTATTGTGGATATTATTCCTGGGCGGGATATTATTTTTCCCAACAACGTGGTATTAGAGCCATGGCGAATAGTGGTCTGCTTTGTTTTCAGTATCCCTGTCTCATAAAAGATAATTATGAGAAATGGTGTCTACGTATGAAAGTCATTCTTAGCTGTCAGGATGTATGGAAAATCGTAGACAGGGGTATGCAAAACCCGATAATGAGGAAGCTCTACCTCAAAATGAAAAAGAGGTCTTGGAAAAGACGAGGAAGAAGGATCAAAAAGCCCTCACGCTCATCCACCAATGTTTGGATGTGTGTGTCAAAGCTTTCCCTGTAGTATGTGTTCCTGCTGTGATGAGTTCTACACAAATTTCACTTTTGATGGGAATGTAGTCAAGAATAAAGTAGGGGGCTTCGACATAGAGTTTGATGCTGAGGAACTGGGACTACTTCTGAATATCCCTTCTTTGGGATTTGACAATTATTTGAAGAAGAAGTGGCCAGCCATAGACAATGATTTTGACACTGCATTGTAGTCACCAGGAAGTTCTCCCAAAAGTTTGAACTAGATGCTCCCCAAAAAGTGTACAAGACTAATATGACCCCCTTTCACAAGCTACTATTTCAGTTTGTCAACTCCTGCATTCTTCAGAGATCTGAGAGAAGGCGTGACGCTATTCTACTACACATGGCTGTGATGGAACTACTTGACACTGGTCGACCTATCAATCTCCCTAGCCTGATGATTCAGCACATGGCAAGAGCTGCATATACCTCCAAACCAAAGCATGTTATGCCATATGGTTTCATGTTAACTGAGTTAATTGACAAGCTCAACATTGCGTTACCTGAGCTTAAGTTTGGAAACCACAATAATGTATTAGATGTTGTTAACCTTAAGCCGTGTGGCTATGAGGAGATCAAGGTTAGAGGACTCACATGATCTGCCATTCTTCCTAGAAGCACTAGGGTTGCAGAACTCAGCAAGAGGTTGGAGTTGGCTATTGAAGAGAATGCCAAGCTTAGTGAAGACAGTAATGAACTGAGACAGGAAACTAAGCAACTCAGGGAAGAGCTCTGAAGAGACAAGGAGGCCCGTGCTCAATGGATTGCTACCTTATGAAAGCCTTGGCCCCCTCTGCCCCTCACCCTGGAACGTGTTCCTTCCCAGTGTCCTTAGTTTGTTTACCTTTCTAGTGATGTCTTGTCTTTTATTTTTGTTTTCTTTCTTAGTTTGAGTTGTCTACAGTATGCTTAGTTTATTGTGTTCTAGTGATGAAGACAAGGCCTTGCGCTTCTTTTGGCACTACTTAATGTCTCTGATTCCTCTACTTTACTGATTTGCACTCTTTTGGATCATCAACTTAGTATACTTGCCTCTCTTATGCTTGTGTTGTTGCCTGATAGGCTTTGAATCTTACACTCTATGTACTTACTGTCTGACACCTGTTTGTGTTTTTTTTCGATGATGCCAAAAGGGAAAGATAAGGTGGGGACATACATGTACTTGATGTGATCATCTGATTCTTTGATGTGATTGCTGGTTCTGGGTACAGAGTTTGTCATCATCAAAAATGGGGGAATTTGTTGAGTATTAAAGTTTTAATGATTAAAAAAATGTGACTAATTACTCAAAGAACCAGGTCCTCAATGTAGCTATTTAACTGTAGTGAAGAACCAGCTTCTCAAGTTAAAGAATCAACTTCTCATGATTGATACTTGTACGTTTGTTCAAGACAGGTGTAACTTTATCTCAAAGTTATCAGGTCCGAGTTTGGTGGAAGATGGTTGTTGTAAGTGTAAAGGTCGTTTCTCAAGAAGATATGGATAAGTCCGTCAGAGAAAAAAGTCCCAAAGCTTGTGGAATCCTTGGAACAGTAGGAGTCCTATCAAAGAGGAAGCTGACTATGAATAGGACTCCTAGAAGATCTCAAGTCGTGTTTAAATAGGATTGAGTTGGACTTCTGAACTATCCTTTTACACATCAATAACAGAGTCATAAAGTGGTTCACTTGTGTTGAGTACTTGTCTTGTACTCTTCCCGAGTTAGTCTAGTAATTGTGTTTTAGGAAATTGAGTTGTAATCAAGTATTATAAACAATTAGTGAGTTGGAGTGAGTGTTTGGTTTTACAATTTAGAGTTACTTGTGAATCAAATAGGAGTAGTAGGAGTACTAAAGAGTATTTAATTACAGCATTATAATTGATACATTTTGGCTCATTGTTCTAGTGGAGTTGGAGCTGAAAATCCTACTTGGTAGGTCGTGGTTTTTGCACCTTTTGAGCCAGGTGATTTTTCACGTAAAAATCATTGTGTTCATTTTATTGCTTGTTTATTTTTCTCTTAAGAAACACGGTAAAAAATCAATTTCTTAGTAAGTCATACGGGCACTCAAACTAACACCAAGAATCTGGTGTATCATGATCAAAGCAAGCATATAGATACAAGGTATCGCTTCATCAGAGAATGCATTGCCAAGAAGGAAGTCGAGCTCAAGTATGTGAAGTTTCATGATCAAGTTGCAGATATTCTTACCAAACCTCTCAAGTTTGACGATTTACAGAGATTGAGATCAATTCTTGGAATGAAGAAGAAAAATTAAAATTAAGGGGGATTTGTTGGGCCTATTTAAATAAATAAAAAAAGGAATAAAGAAAAGAAAGAGAAAAATATTTAGTAAAGGAAAAGCAAAAGGAATGCAAGTTGAAATGAAAGGTCAAGCATTGTAGGCGGACAGGAAATGCAATGTCAAGCAATTGTGAGCGCCTGTGAGCAATTTGCATTTTGCAATTGCAAAAGTCAAGTTTGATTGGCTAAACTTGATGAATCCTTCCCTTATAAATAGAGCCATTCAGTTTCATCTCAAATACACCAAAAAAATAATAAGAGAGAAGTATTAGAGCTGTGAGAATAATCCACAGACTATTTTATAGTTTGTAAGAAAATAGAGTGGGAGTAATATTGTGGTGAGATATTTGAAATAAAGAGTGTTATTTCTTTTGAGTCGTAGTAGTCTTTTGACACTAGAAAATTGTAATATCATAGTGGTATTATATTGCTCCTCTGGGGTATAGTACTTTACCGCGCTAAAAGATTTGGTGTCATTGTTACTCTACTGTGTCATTATTATTTATCGTGGATATTATTCCTGGGTGGAATATTATTTTCCCAACAATAACTACAACACTTCAAATATATACAGAATCTGCTAAACTATTATAGGCCATCACTAGTTGTACTCTTGGAGACACACATAGCTGCCCATGCCATTTTGCGAGATGATTTTGGTTTAACCAATCTCTTTCAAGCTCACGCAGCTGGTGAAGTCGGAAAATTGTGGTACTGTGGAATGGCTCTCTCGTTGCTGTTAAGGAAATTTTTATCACTAACTAGGAAGTTCACTGTATGGTGCAGGTGCATCCCAAGCCTAAATTTTTTAACTTTCTAAGTAGTATTTATGCTAGTACGTACTACTCTTGCACATAGGTAAATTTTGTGGCAAAACTTAATGTACTTAGCAAATTGGACCCCAGTTAGTGGGGAGAAACTTTAATGATATTGTTAATGCTATCACATCCTAAATTCCCTAACATTGTCAACAATACTTTAAATTTTAACCCATAGTTCATTACTGCTTTTTTAAATTTCACCAACTTAGTTAAGGAATATAATTAAGAGTATTTTGACAAAGTTTTTTCACCAAAAGAAGCACGTGTTCGATAGACTCTCGGGTACACGGGCTTCTCCACATTACCCCACTAGTTTTTTTCTTTCAAAATCAAGAGACGGATCTTATCCCTCAGTTAAATCATATCCTCAAATTGCAATTCTTGGCTAATACAAAATTCTTCCACTTATCAATTCTTAAACGTCGTAGGAAAAGTCGCATCACATCTGTAAAGGATGTAACTGGAGAATGAGTTTTTGATCCGGACCTTATATATTATCACTTACTTTCATAATCTCTATACTAGGAGCCATATAAGCTCTCCCAAATTAATGTTTCGCCACTTCCTGCTATAACACCTTTCATAAGCGGATTGTGCACTCTTAACAAAGGAATTTTAAATGCTTTAAGCTTCTTCAAGCCATTAAAATCACCCGGCCCTAATAGGTTACACCTTTCTTTCTTTCAAAAGTCTCGACCACAAGTTGGGCATTCAATGATAAATTTTGTAGGACTGTCTGTCTTCATAGAATGTCGAATGATTCTTAAAATTGATTTACAAAAGGCCTTTGAAAGCTAGAATGAGCTTTTATATGCCAAACACTGAACCATTTTAATTTTCCAACTCTTATAATAGATTCATCATGTCTTGGGTAGCCACTGCTACCACATCTATTGTTATGAATGGGCTTCACACCCACTAGTAAAATTAGATAGGGAGATTTTTTTTTCTCCCGTCCTATTTATTCTATGTATGGAGATAGCTATCTAAAAGCATCGACATTGCAACATACTACCAATCTTGGCATCCCATATATCTAAATAAAAGAGCTCCTCCATTTACCACCTTTTCTTTGCTGATGACATTATCTAAGCATAAAAAATAACTACTCATAGTTGCCACTTAATAATTGACCACATAAATAACTATTCTCATTAAAGCTACGTTAAACTCCATCCCTAACCACATCATGCAATTCGTTTTTCTACCATTGGAACTTGTCATTTCCCTACCATTAGAGCAGTGTGAAGTTGGAATGATACTAGCTCAACTTCTTTTGGGGTACAACACCTTAAAAAACTTCATCTAATAAAATGGGATACTGTTATTAAATCACGTGCTGAAGGGGCCGGACTTGGGATCCAAAGATTAATAGCCAAAAACCAACCACTGCTTGCAAGCATTGCATAGAGATTATTGCATCTCTACCTTGTATTGTTTGATCCTTCTTTCCAAATATATGCCCTTCCACAACTACCGCCCAAGCCCTCCTTCTAGACTTTGTAAATACATTACTATGGGATGAAAATTCTGCCATTAATGTGGGATTGTGAAGCGAATCTCAAATGGCTATGATCACGTCTAACTATGCCTTATAAAAAAGACTAAGCAGTCATTGCAAATATAATTCGGTCTAAGAATCCGAAGTCGAATCCCATAGAGTGTTAGGTGTGGAGCCTGATTAATATGTGATGGACTTGAATTATTTCCTTGTATTTTTAGGAAACCCATAATCCCTATAGGTTTAGGAAACTCATTGTCCTCATAGATTTGGGAAAGGAAAACCTATAATCCTGGTCAAATTGGGAGACCTTTCTCTTATAGGTTTGGGACTATTTGAGATCTATATATAGGCTGTACTGTTTATTCTCCTTGTATGGTAAATACCCTTAATTATTAATATATATAAATCCCGCCGTCATGGAAGTTTACCCTAACGGGGTGTTACCACGAAATAAGTCTCTCTACCTTAATTTTTCTCTCTTCAAGATTTCTTCATCTTCTTCATCAGTTCAGAGTGTTTGAGTGAATCGATCCTAACAACTGGTATCAGAGCTTTGGAGATTCAACACGATCACTGAAGATGGAGAGTTCGAAGATTGGAATCGAGAAGTTTGATGGATCTAATTTCGGTTTCTGGAAGATGCAGATCGAAGACTATCTGTACCAAAAAGATCTTCACGAACCCTTGACTGAGGCAAAGCCGGCTT